>JBBPOK010000404.1:0-27953 GCA_038091415.1 Leccinum variicolor
CTTTTATCTCCTAGTCTTCAAGGGCTGCTAAGGCTAGAAGAAGCCTGACAGTTTCGAACTGTGCAACAGGGGCAAAGGTTTCTTCAAAATCTATTCCATAGATTTGTGTAAAGCCTTTTGCAACAAAGTGAGCTTTCTTTCGACCGTCGCTCTTTGTAGCATATACCCATCTCCCTGTGATGGGTTTACGACCTGGTGGTAAATCTGCAAGTTCCCAAACATTTCAGTCGTAAAGGAATTTCATTTCTTCTTCCATAGCTTTCTGCCAGTCCTTTTGATCTGCTGGTGTCATTTTCTTGACGTCTCGGTAATGTACTGGTGTTTTACCAACAGCTATGGTAGCAGCAGCAAAATGTTGGCGAATCCATTTGGCACTAAAGGGTTGTGCTAATGGTTTTTCATATAGATCATTCATATCGTCATCTTGAAATAAAGATGGGATAGGTTCTTCCGGAACTGGAGTTGTATCCATACTCGGAGTAAGTGGAGTTAATGGAGATAACTCCTCCTGAATAGTTTCCATGGGAGTTTGTTGTCGAGATAATTCAGTCTCGATTTCCAATGGAGTTCTATCTCCATATGTGTTTTCTGGTAAGAAACGACGTATGGGAACACGTGAAGAAACTCTAGAGCGAGTTCGTGGTTCTGCATTTAAGACTTGTGTTGGATAATGTCGATGAGGTCGACTACGAAATTCAGGAATTGTTTCATTTGGTTGTTGTCTTGGTGCTAACCAAGGTGGACGGGGATAAGAAGGATTCTCGTTATAGAAACGTTCAAGATTTCGATCTTCTGTTTCGTCAGGTGGTATGCTGTCTCTGATGTCTCTAGGGATATCAGGTAATTCTTGTCCAGTCTCCTCATATCGATCTAAAAGTCGACATTTGTTTTGATGAATTTGGTCTGGAGAAGTATCACGACGAATAGACGTATCTCGAAGTTGTCTGCGAGGTCCTCGTAACAAAGGACTAGGAACACGATGAAGTGTTTCTGAAGTCTCTTCAGTATCAGGTTCATTGGTGAGACCAGATAAAGAAGGTAAGTTAGAATGAATGGGTATTTCTTCTGGATGTAGGGATAAATCCCAATAATCCTATTTGGATGATCTAGGTGATGTTTGTCTCGAATGATCAATGGATCTATTTGGTGATTGTTGTCTCAAATAATCAATAGATCTATTCGGTAAAGGTTGTTGTGGAAAAGGAAAAAATATTTGGGGTGCAGGTTGAGGAGCTTGAGGAAAAGTGATTATCTGATCAGGATATCTTCTTGTTCTAGAGTCCTCGTTTCCAGGTGTCAAGGCTTCTTCTTCAATGTTAGAAGAGGTATTTGGAATAGAGGAAAGTTCGTCTATTGGAGTTACTTTCTTTGAGCAATAAGGGAAATTTCCTTCATCAAAAGTAGCTGTCGAAGAGATAAAGACTCGTCGACGTGTTGGACAATAAAAGCGGTATGCTTTTGATCCTTGTTTATATCCTATGAATATCATTTCTTCTGCCTTAGGGGATAGTTTGTTCTGTTGTATGTCTTTAGGAATGAAAACATAGGCTTTACAACCAAATACTCGGAAGAAAGAAATATCAGGGACAATTTCTGCTGGGGTTTTCCATTGATGTCGATGCATAGGTTGTTGATTGTATATGTGTAGTGCAGTTTCGCAGGACATGAAGAACTGTAAAAGATCTTGTCCAAGATATTCCCCACCATGGTCCGAACGTACAGAGGTAACGGAAAGACCAGTCAAGGTCTCCGAATGGAGAACCAGCTCACGGAAACGCGAAGCAGTGTCACTCTTGCGATGTAAAAAAGCAAGGAAAGCGAAAGCAGAGCAATCATCAATAAAAGTGAGAATCCAGCGAGCATGAGAACGAGACTTGGTAGGAAGTTCAATAAGGTTGGTGTGAACCAGACCAAGAACACGAGTAGAACATTTGTCAGAAGGACCAAGAGGGCGCTCATGGGACCTGCCGAGTTGGCAGCCATGACCAGGAGGCGAATAAATTTGTGATTTCAAGGAAAGCTTAGGAAGTCCAGTGGTAGAAGAGGCAAGATGTCGAAGAGCATTGTCAGAACAATGTCCAAGACGATGATGCCAAAGTTCTGATGAGGAAATATCTGACAGGGCACATGTGAACTTCACTCCAATGGAGTGATCGGTGCTGACCGAGACCAATGAAGGATATCACCAGGAGACGAGGCAGTAGCCCGGATCAGATGGTGACCCTGTTTGTCAAAGACGTCAGTCGTTTTTCCGATTACAGTTTTAAAGCCTTGTAGGGCCAGTTGATTGGTAGACATCAGTCTGCAAGATGCTTCAGGTGACAACCAAACACCAGTCAAGGTAATTGGTTTCTTCCCAGAAGATGCTTTAAGGAGAATCGTTCCAGGTCCTGTCATTTGAATAGTAGACCCATCAGCAATACGAGCATATTTGGTGTCGTCTCCTAAGGTTAAAAAATCCAAAGGGAAAGGGGTAATATGATCAGAACAACCGGAATCGATTAGCCAATTGTTTCGGAGAAAATCATAAGATCCTGAAACTTTCTTAAGTGATCCCATCATATAACAGTAAGAACTGTAATCATCATTATCGTAAGAGGAACAATCATAGTCCCCCCAGACGTCTATGTCGGGTACAAAATCATTCGAATGTGTGACAAAATCTCTGGAATCTAAACCATGTTTCCAGGTACCATCCGAATATCTCCAATCATCTCTGTGGTAGTTTCCACTAACCCGGGCACTTTCTCGCCTTGCAGGGATTTTATAAGATAGAAAATCCTGCTTTTGTCTCTCGTAAATGTTTTGTTTCGAGGAGGAGGCGGTAAGAGACGAACTGTGGCTAGCATCGCTAGCGTCCTGAATGGATGCATTAGCTAACGCTTCTTCCATAATAGAAGACTGAACTCGTTGTACTCTCTCGGATTGGGTATCCCATCCAGCATTTGCATACTGCGAGCTCATGTCCTCTTCATCGGCCTGAGTAACCATGTACTCATTCCTGTACTTGTCGTATTGTTCGACGGAAAGATCTTCATCTGCATGTTCTTCAGGTCCTGGTTCCTGAAGGTCTGTCACCATTGATTCTGAATCAATAGTCGCTAGGTTGGCAAAACCAACGATGTTGCTTGCTCATCCTTTTCCTTTTGCCTTGGAGCTCTCCTGACGTTTGTCATAGTTGTTGGAGTTGTGCTTGCTATGCTGGGCAGAAAAAGATCCACGACCTCCACGTTTTTCTCCTCGGTTCCCACGCCCAGAGCTCTGATTGTTTTGGAAATGATCAGGAAAGGTATTATTGGAACCTCCGTTGTTGGAGTTCCAGGGACGTTGTGGGCCAGGACCACGCTTTAGAGCAGAAGTGCGGTGGGCCTGTGGTTGTTGGGAAGAGGAAGCAACATTAGAGATCCTGTTGGCAAGTGTTCTTGTCGACATGAGGCCAGAGGATTGTGTAGCAACCTCCTTTGAGATACGAGGAAGGAGATTGTCAATCGTGAAATTGGCTTCTTCGACAGTCTGAATGGTATGAGAGATCATGCCATCAAAGGAGGAAGGAAGGTGGGAAAGAAGAATCATGGCCTTGAGGTTAGGAGGAACAACAAGACCAGAAGCGTCAAGTTGTGTGAAATGAGACATGATGGTGGCAACACCTTCAGAGAATTTGTTGTGCTCGATCTTCGTACGAAGAAGATCGGAAAAGATGGTAAATTGTCCGGGAATACCTTTCTTCCCATAAAGAGACTCGAACTTTAGAAATAAAGCGCGGGAAAGGGAAGGGTAGTTAGTTCCTCCAGCAGAAACATATTCCCAGACAATTTGGGTTTGCAATTCATAGGAGATGACAACAGAAAGGAATCCAAGGATTTTGCCATCTATGGCAATCTATCTGTCTTTAAGATCCTGGGAGGTTTGCGTGTCATGGAGGGTATCTCCATTGACTATCTTCCAACCACCTAGCATCATGAGAGGACCTCAGAGAGAAGTCACCCATTGCTGATAGTTGGAGGCACCAAGAAGAAGAGGGATACGAGCAGAGGTTTCTTTGGGAATGATGAAATCTGTGGGAAGAGCGGTAGCCATTGATGATGATGTTCTAAAAAGATAGGATCTGTAAGAGAGGATCAAAGAGATCAGCATCTATTGCAACAGCAATGAAGAGGGAAGAAGAAAGATTTGCGAAAATGATATCTTCATCATCTAGTGAAGGAGCTATCTTTTTAGGGATCGTCTTTCGTGAACCTAGAGTTATTAAGCCTCTATCCGTTTCTTGATCTCCTATGTCCTGTTCATCATCCTCTTCCTCGGAATAATCCGGTTCCTCTGTGGTATTTCCAGCTTCCTCTTTACAATCCAGATTTTGATAGTAGGCTTCTGTGCAATCCTTCTATCTCTGATAACGTCTCTCCAGCCATAGTACCCTTCTTTGTTGTCTTGGTATATTCCCATAGTCCATCTCCATTATAGATTCCCATTTGTAGATTTGATCTTTCTTCCAATTGTTTGGATCGTTATGATGTCGATACCATTGATAGAAAGGAAGAATCGTTTCTGTATTTGATTTTGGGAATTCTAGAACATTTTTCTTGATGCATTCAAAATTCAGCGTTGGAAAATAATGAGGATTGACTATACGTGGAAATGTATCATCTCGCTGTCCATTGTTGAGAATGGGAGCGGCAAACCAGAACAAAGAACAAGAATAGTAAGGGAACATATGTAGATGGAGGAAAAGAGAAAGGAAGTAATTGTACAGTTTTATCGAATCCAGGTTAGTATGGTGCTGCTCTAACCTTCGCAACCTTTCAGAGGCGTAAAGGCCGTATTGGACCGGTAGTGGCCAGCACGGGGGTATTGGGACATTCTCTAGGAGATGCCTGTACCCCAGCATCCATCGTTCTAGGTCTCCGTTGAGGGAGTTCCTGAGGTCCCGGAGTTCGTCTATTGAAAGGTAAGACATTGTAAAGTGTGTCCGTAACGTAAGAAATATCGTCATAAATGTCAGTGCGAAAGCCTTCAAGATCAAGGCAAAGTTTCCTGTGAATTTCTATCTGGTGTAAGCAATCATACATCCAGTCACGGATAGAGGGATCCAAAAGAAAAGAAGTTTGTACTAAAAAGGAAGCATTCTTTGGATCCTCCATGAACTTGCGGCGTTGCACACAATCGAATTCTTCGTTCCATTCCTGTATAGTGGGGATTTCTCCCCTAGCACGCCAACCAACTTGGGGCTGTGCCTCGAACTCCCTAGGAATGAAGTTCGGAAAGGTTACCATCCTTCTAAACTCTACCGACTATTGACAGTCGATAGGAAAATGGCGGTTGTGTATCATCTCGTACCCTTGCCAGTGGATAAGAGATGTCTTGACCCAGTAGTCGTCGTAAGTTTGAGTCGGGAGAGCCCAACTTGAAACCGATCGAAGTGAGAAGAGAATAGAAATGTTCTTGCCCAAATTCTAAAGTCTCAGCGCTGTTTGTAACATTCTCTGGTGCCGGCCAGGAAAGAGAAGGGAGCTCTGGTTCTGTGAAAGAAACAGGAGAGGAGAGACACTGGTAGTCTGTGGCAAGGTAGGCATGAGGCTTGAATGGAATGCAAGTGCACCAGGCAAGCTCGCAGTGGGCGGGCCACAGAGAGGGGTCCGTCCAATCCATCGTATAGCACTCAATTGCGCCTAGAATGATGGGATCGCCTAGGTCGAGGTGATCTTCTACTTCGAATTGTATGATCTCCGCACAATACTGCAGGTGCGGAACGCGGTGAAAAGAGTTGGGAGCTATCTCGTTGAGACTGTATGGAAGTTCGAGAACTGGAGCCATTTGTAGGGGTCGAAGGAGGTGTAGGTGGTGTTTGGAATGGAGGTGGTATGGGTAGGACAGGAGTTGAAGGGACTTCTGTGATTGTGGAAGCTGGTGGAGCGAGGAGGTGATGGAGGATGAGGACGTCGTCCTGATGCAGGCTATCTGCAAGTCCTAGAGATCTAAGGGTCTCAAGGATTGGTCCGAGGTCAAGAGGTTGCTTGTCGTTAGGTACAACGGGAGGTATAACAGGTTCTGTTTCTGCAGCAGCTCCGTCCCAAGGGGTTTCTACTATAGGCCACTCAGTAAGATGGCTGTATGGAGTGCGTTCCCAGCCGGATTGATCGTTCTGATCAAAAGTCTCAGTAGTTTCTATGGCTACTGGAGAAGGAGGTCTCAGAGCTGAGCTGTCAGTTCCGGAAGTGAGAGGCTGGGTAGTACCAACTCTGATGAGGCCGGTGGAGGGATGAGGAGTGAGTCGTTGTCGACGGGAAGGTCTGTAACTGTTGCTGAAAGATCTGGCTGAATCATCTCTCGCTGCTCGGACAAAAAGGTCTCGAGTGTAGAGGAAGCGAGGAAAAATGAATCTGCACTAAGGGCAGGTGGAACCAGATCGTCCTGGTCGAGAACAGCTAGGACAGTTGAGGAAGAGGACGTCGTCGATGACACCCCGAAGAACAGAATCTGGTCATCGATGAAGTCGACGAGACCAAGGTATGACAGGTGAACGATTAGATCGTTGCCTGGACCGAAAGGACGAGTGTGGAGGACTAGGGAGAGCGGATCGGTTCCTAGATGGGAAGATAGGGGCAGGTTGTCCAAGGACTCTGCGTCTACCTGGTGGAACATATGTCTCTCGAGGTCTGGTAGGGACATTCGAGGAAAAAGACTCGTCAGTACTGGTCTGAGCAGTCTGACGGGAAGATTGTTCCAAAACGGAAAGTCGCTGACTCATAGCGAGCCACTCAGAGCGCGTGACGTGAGCAGGCATCGACACAAGTGTAGGCACAAGTGTTTGTATAAACGATGAAGTGCTCTGTGTCAAGGCGGGGCGAATAACCTATAGAAGTTATACAACTCCTATGTGCGCAGCCGAGGTGATGTAGATCCAAGTAGGATCTTCCAAGAGGAATGAAAGGGAAGACTCTAGTAGGAAACTTACTAGGAAAGTAGAATAGCTTGTTATGAAGTAACTTGAAAGAGTTTGATATGAAGTGATGAGTGTAAGGAAGAACTTGTGTGGAAAACGAGTTAGATTGAAGGGACCATACAGTCCCTCTTATATACTACATGACTGTTTGTACATGTTATGGTATATAGAATATCATAGAAGATTATGTAAAGATTCTAGCCAATAGCATAAGAGACTCTTTACATGATCTGTCAGCAATGAGTCATTCTGAGTCATGCTTTGTAATGTATATGAGTCATGATCAGTAAACTGATCAGTAAGCAAGATAAGTATGAGTAATACTAATGAGTCATTATAGAAAATGAAAGAATAGTCTAGAAGTAAGTTCTAGACTGATGACTAAACAATCATGTGAATAAATGAATATGATTGTTTCAACATCAACCAACCTTTGTCATGTCACATCTGACAAGATTGTTCTCAAATCAGGTCCTTTGCCAATTTCCAAGTCTACGTTGACAACAATAAAGGTCAGTTCGAGTTAGATTCATGCTAGTAAAGATGACTCAACTTATGAGGGTAGCGGGGCAGTAAAATTTTACTATCTTTGTTTTCTAGCTGTATGCATGGCTTCGGATGCACAGCTTCTTGATCTTTTCAAGCCTCAGACTCTTCGACAACCATTTGGGCTTGCATGGTTGAAATCCGCTAGTAAGTTCCTTGCTCGGCCATCTTCTGTGCCACTTTAAGCTGTCTGATTTGTTCGTCATCAGCCTGCTTTTGCTCGGAGGTCTGTCTAGGAGCTGGTTTGTCTGGCAAGCCAGGCCGACAATTAGCATTGGATGGCCATGTAATACGCCGCTCAGAGGGTTGAGCAGGTGGAGCCTGACTTGGTGTGACCATGATTAGTCGGGTGAAATGAGACTGCAAAGGAGTGTTGTGGTTGAAAGGACCAGAAGGATAGAAATTTGAAAGAGGGAGGATGGGAAAAAAAAAGTGAACTTGCCAGTGTATACAGCAGCATCTCCCTGTTTTATATGATACTAAACCCTGCAAGGTTTTCAACAAGCTCCGTCGCAGTGCAAACTTTGTTGTTTGCGAGCTGTCAACACTCCATGCCAAACCCTGTAAGATATTCAACCTTTTTCGTCACTGTGCAAACCTTTTTTTGTGGACTGTTGGTACTCATGCCCGTTTCTCAGCAGCATACACTGCTTCAATATCCTTGCTTACACGCAGGATGTTGTCGTTTGTTCAAAAACAAGTTGGGACTAATGCAACACTAACATGTCAAGCACCCACAGGTGTCCATTTCTCCTCCTCGGCAGCCAACTCGGAGTCCTACTTGGAGTCCAACTCCAGCCCCTCTGAGTCCAGATGCAGAGGACAATGTTTTCCCCCATCTTGAGATGGAGTACTTGGGTCCTGGTGATGCGGTCTATCGCAATTACCATCCATCTATGACTGGTCAGTCCCATACCAATGGCTGTAGGTATTTTCTCTGATGGGTTTCTTGACAGGACATCCTTGCAACTCAAATGGAGACTTCCTGCCACCGGGTGTGCAGCCCCTCCTCTGGACTAGCCTGATGAAGATGATTGGACGCCTTTTCAGAATCAGCTTGAATTTGAACTTGCAGATTTCTTATACACATGCAATCAGATGCCAGCACAGCAAATTGATACACTCTTGGACATCTGGGGTGAATCTCTACTTCGGGCTGGCAGCTGTCCATTGTATTGAAACCACAAGGACCTGTACAAAACAATTGATGCTATTCGAGAAGGGGACGTTAAATAGGAGTGCTTCTCTCTGAAATACACTCCCACAGTGCATGATGAAGGACCGGTGCCATGGATGGAAGCAGCATATGATGTATGGTACCAGTGTCCCCACAAGACAATCCACAATATCCTTGCTAATCTTGAGCTGGCGGACAAGATGGATAACCGGCCCTACCGGGAATATGACACAGTCAGATGAACGGTGTTTTCAAGACTTCATGGGTGGTGATTGGGCATGGGATCAAGCAGTACATTTTATTCTTTTGTCTGTCAGTATTGTCAATAATCATAATGAGTAGGATATTATTTCTCGTGACCATCCAGACTGTGTAGGTGCCATGTTTGTACCAGTTATCCTTGGCAGTGACAAGACTACCATCTCTGTGGCTACCGGACAACATGATTACTATCTTTTATACCTATCAGTTGGCAATTTCCACAACAATGCTCGACAGTTGCATTGCAATGGTGTTGCTCTGATTGGCTTCCTTGCCACTCCAAAAAGTAAGTAGTTAATCAATATAAATGAAATTAGCCTGACTCAAGGACACCACCAAAAAGCTACATGGCAAGAGGCAAAGACAGCTTCCTTTCGCAAGTTCTGCTACCAACTTTTTCATGTCTCGTTATCCCGTATACTTCAAGTGCTGAAACTATTTATGACCTGATGGGACATGGTGTATTGCAGCAATCAACATTATCGCTGAGCAGTGTATGGACTGGGTCCTTACATTACTGACTATGAAGAGCAAGCTCTATTGGCTTGTATTGTATGGAACTGGTGCGCGAGGTGTGTTCTTTTTTTCCCTGGTATTCCGAGTCGTTTCACTGACATAAACTCACAACTTGAAGGTGTCTCGGCCATAGAATCAACCTTGACGAGGGTGGTCTGTTGCACTCCCGGCACCATACTGACATTCTGATTGAGGAATTCAAGTTGGACGTGGACGACTTATGGAACAAATTTGGCATTGTCCATGATATCATCGTAAGTATCTCGACTCTCAAGTTTCAAGTTGTTCCGGGCCATTTGCTATATACATGCTCATTACTTGTAGCCCTTCACAAACAATTTCCCTTGAGCTGACATATGCCGGCTCCTCTCACCAGACATTCTCCATCAACTAATCAAAGGTGTCTTCAAGGACCACTTGGTCAACTGGGTTGAGAAGTACTTAGTCATCGCCTATGGTAAAAAGCAGGCGGAGACAATTCTGGATGACATTGATCGCCGGTAAGTACCCTCTGTCATATACACAATTTATTCTAAAGACATGGTTGATAGCATTGCATCTGTGGCGTCGTTCACCGGTCTCCACTGTTTCCCTCAAGGTTGACATTTCAAATTTAAACAGTGGACGGGTGATGATTTGAAGGCGCTCATGAAGGTCAGTTCATTCAAGTTTGAAGTTGTAGATAGTGATAAGTGCTGATTCTCGACCTCAGGTTTACCTTGCTGCTATCGAAGGCCATGTTCTGCGCGACATGCTGTGTACATTCCGCGCCTTCTTGGAAATCTGCTATTTGGTATGCATGGATATCATCACGACTTTGGAGCTTGTACAACTCGAAGACACCCTCACTCAATTCCACTAGCATCGGTATCTAGTGAATTAAAGTCCGGTCTGGTCTGGTTTTTTGACCCAAAATTGAAGCAACCGGACCAAGACCGGTTGAAAGGGGTTTGAAAATGATCGCAACCGAGACCGAGACTGGTAGCAACTAGTCCGGAATAGTTGCACCCGGTTGCAAGACTGGTTTGAACCAGTTGCAACTGAAACCAGTCTCACTCTGAGGGGCATGTGACTTTCGAGCTCAGCGGTGGCTATATCGGAGGTAGTACGGAATTCTAGCTTTGATCTGATCTATTATTTGCGTTAATCGGATAAGATCTGATGGAGATATGACCATTTTCGAGTTATCAATGATTTGATCACTTGATCTATGTGTAGATCACATGTGATCGCGTGTGTTTTACACTCGGGTGCTAGCAAACTAAATGTTGTACACATATATACTTACTATCTGAGCCACTATGGGAATGGATGTTGTGTGCATCTTGTGTTTTTTTTCTTCACATTTCAAGGTACGGTGTACACATGAGCAGTTGTGCATTGGTTCGATCGTGTCGGAGATGCGCCAAATGATAACACGGGCATGTGGGTCATCAAGCCTGGCATTACCGTGACCGTCACAAGACAACTGAAGATCACGGTAATACATACTGACACCATTTTCTGTGCTGCCCACCTCATTCCTGTATATGCATCTGCCCCTCCAATACCCCGTCAAGGAATTCCCCCAAATCAGTCATATAACCATTTTCGCCTCTTCTATGTCAACAAATTCGCTGACCATCATTCCTTTGCGACTGCTTTTTGAAGTTGCAACCTACTATGAAAGCTATGAATCTCACTCCATCAAGTTTGTGCGTACTATGCAAGACATTACTGAATAATGTGCCAATTCTCTACCTGGCACTGTAGATCGCCTCATTACCCATCTCATTGTGTATACCCAGGGGTCTTCCGGCTCAATGCATGCCCCAAAGTACCCCAAGTTCAAGTTGGTGCTGTGACCTAGTACTAGTATCCCACGTTGAGCAGGTGGCAGGACCCACTATGGGTCGTTTCATTACACATCTCTTCCGGCTCGGAGCATGCCCCTTCAAGCCTGAGTTGGCAGCATGACCTAGTATACTACTGCAACCCCTGGTGCGTCCTGACAACTTGAACCTCTTCATGCGGAGAAGAGACTAACCACCATTAACACAGCTCATGTCAAGCTGGTGGCAGGACCCACCAGTGATCGTTTCATTACACATCTCTTCCCTCTTCCGACTTTGAGAGTCCGAGTTGGAGTGTGCCCAGAGTCTCCTCCCTGTTCGAGCCAGCATGACCTGTGGTTATTCATTATCCACAATTTTGTGTGCCTGGAGTACAGTACTAGTCTACTACCACTACATGTTTCTTCTTAGTTAGACTACATTTACATAATGTAAAGTTCCATGCTTTCTGAGCTTTCCAAAAATTTCGAGCTTTCCGAGTCAGAATGGTGCCTTTAACGTACTTTTTGGCACTTTTCCGCATTTGTGCTTTTCATGACAGCTGACATAATAAAAAGTTGCTAAAAAGCTCGGAAAGTACTTTGTGAATTTACTAATGTTACATGAAATATTAAAATTGGTTGAGATCAGCCATATCTCTGGTGTTTTGCGGTCGGATAATTACCAGATTTGTTCTGCAGAAGGGTAGGGGCCACTGCTACATCCGGTATAGCCATTGCTAAGGTCACCAATCACTTTCTGAGATCGCCCATATGATTTATATCATACAAAACATTCAAATGATCATATCTCAGGAACGTGTAAACCCATTTATGTCAAGAAAAAAAAATTAAAAAACCAATAGACTGCTGAAAGCCAGTAGAATTTTTAGAGTACCTGATTTGAACTGATTCCGATCGGTTAACGAACCGATAAAAACCGATCGAGACTGGTTACACCTGGTTACAGTCATGGTTTTGCCAAATTACAACTTTTTGTAACCGGTCACGGTTACAATTACAAAAAAGTGAAAAAACCGGACTGGACTGGACCTGAAAACACTAATCATGAGTTGGTGGACGGATGGGGCCACTTAGTTTATCGTTTGATTTATTACATACTCAAAGTACTATGTATGCGAGCATTTAAATTTCTTTGCATCGGGTAACCTTTTTCTCTTGGTCTTGTCCCCTCACTCAAATCAACATGGCTGGGCAGCAGTGACTCCCAAGGAAGACTAAACAATTCTCTGTTCCGGACTTTCCATCCAACATGGCGACGGGGGTTCAACACACCTCAGTGCAACTTGAAGCTCATTGCCGTATGACACAAATGAATGCCGGTACCAGCGGAAGAATGGTAGAACAACTTATAGAAATCCTATGTGGACTTTCTACTGCACAGCCAAGGGCAGAAGAGAGGATAAGGGATTCTCTAGTAGAAAACTTACTAGGAAAGGTTGAGTCGTAGTGTGGAAACTAAGACAAGGTATCTATCACTTATTGGGAGTGAAAGCGACCTGATATTCTAGGGTCAGGTAAAACCCTTTATATACTATGACAGGTATTTATATTCTATGACAGGTATTTGTACGTGTTGTGGTATATATCATGTAATACGAGGTACATAGCCAATGTATCTCATACTATGTGAGTAAGCTGATCAGTAAGCTGATCAGTAAGCAAAGATATAAGGCTTAGTCTAGCCAATGGCAATAACTACTCTACTGTCATCAGAGATAATGTAAAAGAGACTTGGTCTAGAATCAGTAGTAAATGTATAGAAATATTACTGATTTAAGACAACTTGAGGTCATTGGTCAGACCGAAGTTCAGAGACCGTCCAGGACTCCCCGCCCTATGACCACATTACCTGAGGACAAGCCTCAGGCTGTAAATCCCATGGCACTAACCCCTGGACCGGCAGGTAGGAAGAAGAAGGGAAATGGGAAACAGAAGTCAAAGAACCTTCTGAGTTTATCTGAAGTACATAGTGTTCTTCACACTAACTATGAGTGTATCTCTAAGATGTTCCTTCCAGGAACCAGATGAGGCTCTACCTGAGAGTGATCCCGTAACCAGCCTCCCTGCTAGGCTAGAGCAGGGGTATGGGTAACCCCTAGGGGTCAGAGTGAGGGTACCATAATGGTAAGGGTAGGGGTACAGATGTCAAAATCTTTGTACCCTGGAGGGTACCCAGGGGTACTCAGGGGCTAATAAAATTCCCACTTTGGTGACCTTATGTCAGACTTATCATCACTATAATTGTCTAATAACCATATTTGAACATATAAGTATATTTCAGTTGAGGGGTATACTTTTCAAGGGTATGCCCAAGGGTACCCCCTGAGTGTACCCCTGACCCTCAGTGAGGGGTACATACCCTTGAGGGGTAGGGGTAGGGGTACGAGCCTCAGTACCCAGGATTTATCCCTGCTCTTGCCTACTCCCTGCCTGTGCTCCAGTTCAAGGGTCCCAAGACAGTCGCTTTGGCTTCAAACTCAAACCACTGCCCTGTCCGACATTTGTTGGCTCAAAGACTCTTGATGCATACCAGAATTGTCATCAGCCACAGTCTCTCACTATTGGTGCACCGAAAGAAACTCACACCACACATGCTGCACATACCTCAGGCCTTGTGCCTGCAGGCGGGAAGCAGAATCTAAGCCATGCTCCCTCCACCCCTTCTGTGTCCGAAAGTCCACTTTCTCAGTTGACTGATGTGCCTGAAGAACAGGAGATAAAGAGCCAGAACAAGGTCAACTGGTCAAAATTGGATGCCTACAATAAGAACATCCGGAATGTGGATTCCTATGATGATGCTCAGGATGAACTCTATGATGCCCCAAAGGATATGTGTCCTCGTGCCAGTGGCAGTACACAGGACACATAAATGAACGGTTCTGATGTGTTTCAAATTTGCACTTCTGATGGCCAAGGTTTTGTAATACATCCTACACTATTTGTGCGCTAATACATCGTGCAATAGGACCAATGGACGATGCACAGGAATCTGACGTGAACAATGGCAACCCATCTGTGCTCAACTTTGATGAGGATGATTATGGAATTGACCCTGACATTGACGACAATCACCAATCCAAGTCTGGCGCCAGTCGCATTCCTCTTGCCAAGCATCAAGACTCATCCGCTACCTGCCGTGATGATCAGCCAAGACATGCAAGACTCCTGTCTGCCAATCCTTCAATTTTCAGAAGGGCACTGTTCAGCCACTCCAAGACTCGAGCCCTTCACATTGCGTTCCCTCACTTGGTAGTCAACAAGGAGCCTTTCATTCTAGTGATCTTAGTTCTGGACGGAATGTGTCTGCTCCATCCCAATGGCTTTTTTGCAACTCGGCCAGACATCAATCACAAACACAAGCACCTCTATTGCTCTCTATCTCAAACTCGCAGAACTTGATGACCCATGAGGGTGATGTTTCACACCGTCCAGGTGATGAACAGGTGAGTGCTTTATGTCTATTCAATCACTTCACACCCATTTTATTTTAGGTCGGCATAATGTATGATGTGCTTCAGCAGCATCATGCAGTCAACCGTTGTCCTTGCTCGCCTTCCCCAAACTACCTCAATGATGTATGGAACAATAATGGTCATCAACTGTCTAAGAAAGGTCATAGCATTGAACAAGAGCATGAGGTGGAGCAAGTCAAGGAGAACAATGATGGTAGGCGAGAGGAGGACCAGCACCACATACCACAGGCAAAAAAGCCATCCTACTGGCATCCCAGGGCCACGAACATGTTGAAGAATACTATTAAACATATTGTTCTATCCAAAATGCTGGCAAAGCCTTCTTGATCATGCCAAGGCACGTATGCACCTTCATGTCACTATTGAAGATGTGTTCCCTAAGATTGATTTGGCTGTTCACGAGCTCATGGTACTCTACAATATGAAGAGTTGGTCCTTGGAAAATGGTGTGTTTATCAGTTTAAGTTGTTCATCACAATTTATTTTCTTTTGACTATACGCTGTAGCAACAAAAATGTATGACAAACATCGAGCGGGCATGTGCAGACTCATAAGTGACATATTCTCCACATTGTATGTGTGCTAATGCTGTTCTAGCTGTTCAATGACATGCAGTCATTTCACAGTGATTTGAAAAAGGAAGTGGTGAAAACCCTGCACATCGACTATGACATTGTTGCATCTGCAAATACCAAGTGCGAGGAGTGGACAGCACAGATCAAGCAGAGGGCAACAGAATGTTAAAACCATAGTTATCTGTGTAGTTCTTACACAACAAATAGTACTATGGAGTCTAGACTCAATCTAGACCTTTCATTTATGCTTATGTAATGTAGATTAGATATAGATAAGAGCTAGATTAGCTATTGGCTACATCTTTACTTACTAAGTGTGACTCATACAATTGAGTCACGCTTACTGATCATGATGAGTTTCTTATGCTATTGGCTAGAACTTATTACATGATCTTCTGGAATGTTCTTCAAACATTCCATACCATAATATACACAAACATATACTGTAGTATATAAGGGCTTAGCCCTCACCTTTGAATATTAGTTCGCTTCATTATCAAATAGTGTTGATAACTCATTCAGTTCTCAATTATCTATTTCAACCTTCCTAGTAAGTTTTCTATTAGAGTTCCCTTTATCATATAGTAGCATTCCCTACTGTACTGTGCTTCTAGAATATCCATAAAGGATTTCTATAGCGGAACTGCTTGCCAATGCAGCCGCGGGGATGTCGATGCCAATGTATGCTTCTCATTTCATGTAGGATTATTGTTGATGTGTTCCGCAGGGAAAAGCCAGTAATTTCGCTCACCCAGGCCTGCAGCAGCCATGCCTGGCCTTTTTCTATGGCAACTTGAAAAAGGCACTTGTCATTGTCGTGGCTGCCTGCTGAGGGGAGAGGGCCCGGGCGGGGGGAGGGGGGAAGTTCTGAGACCGTCTCCTCTTCCTCCACGGCCTCGACGCCTCCGGAAAGCTGTTGGAAAAATGTTTCGAAAGGAATTAGGTATTGAAAGCAAATGAAAACAAGAAAACCTCACTGCTTCGTTCAAACGATCTGGTTCATATTTCATCTCTTCTTCATCAATGTCCATTTTGAGGGGATCAACTGGCTCGTCCTTGACAGGAGGCACTTCTGACATGACTTCATCCACAGTAGCATTCGGCGCTTGCGAAGACGTCCCGGGAGCAGATTCTCTGCTTTGTCTGTATGCCTGGACCAGACTAAGCAGACTAGGTTCGGTGAATGCTTGCAAGTTGTCGACGATGAGGTTCGTAACGAGCGTGATAGGCAGCGTTGAAAAGTCAAATGAAGCGAGGAACGCTGCTGAATTGGTGGCATTGTCGACTTCAACCTTGAGACGCTTGGCATCCGTGGGTTGGTCGGTAGTTGAACCCGAAGGCAGGGGTCGTTTTTTGACAGCCTCTGCGGCAGTGGCTGCGACAGCGGCCTTGCGCGCCTTCTCATCTGCGGATGCCCTCTCCATCCGTGCGACTTGTTGAGAGAGCGCCTCATTGATCTGAGCACCAAACGCCGAGCTATGAGGTCCTCTGGGGAACGTCAATTATGCTAGCAAAGGAAACATGGAAAGACTGACCTGGATGTGTATCAATAATATCCTGATGCTCTTCTCCACGCTTTTCACGACAGAAGCCGAGAGGCCTGCGAGCGAGCCAGGGGACCACTGGGATTATAGGGACGATACGACGAGCTGTACCAACGAAGGACGTTGTTTGACCAAGTTGCTCCAGCTGTTCAAAACGGCCGTCAAAACGTCGACGTTCCTTGTGCATGGTATTAGTGGGTTGGTGAACAAGAGCGGTGGACGTGTACTTACTGGCTGGTGTACAGAGTGGTAATGCAAGAGCTTCATTCCTTCCGCCTCGAGAGCTGCACCAGAGATAAATGGGTGGTCGGCGGGAACGTTTGAAATGTTGGGGTCGCTCTTGTTTTGAAGCTGAACGGGGAGGTCAGCTTTGCTGTGGGCCAGGACGCAGAGATATAGATACCCTTAGTAGCGGGTCAGAGACTCCTCACGTTTGCACGACAATGACTCGGACTCGTTGCATGAACTTGATGGCAGAAAGCTTCAGGCCGCTGCTCGCGGAGGGCGATGCGACAAAGTCGAGGATGCGGGACTTGGACTGAGAAAGGATGTCCCACTGCTGTCGATGTGCCGTGCGGTTGGTGCATCTGAGGAGGACTAAGGTGTGTCGTTTGAGGTACGGGGAGAGAGGGAACGTACAGGGAGTGAAAAAGGAGCGGGTAGACGGAGGCGAAACACTGGGTAGCGACCTTGACAGTGCGGGCGTTGGGGTCATGCAAGAGATTAGCCAATGTCTCTACGGACTGAGATGCGACTATACATAGACTGCTAAGTTGCCGGGGATGAGACAAGGAGAGGGAGAGGGAGAGGGACACTGACTCATCCGGGAGGTTTTTGAGCTCCGGGAATGCATCGCGTGCATGAGAGGACTTGCTGGTAGACGGCATCAGTGGATGATAATCACTTCAGCCTCCAAGAGTACCTCACTGTGGAAATGACAACGCACCTGCCAGTGGTAGTCCAGTGCAACTGGGGTGTACAATAGCTGCCCGATCAAGGTGGTTAAGTTCGGAGTAGGACAACGAAGAGGTCCTTGAGATGAATAGATCAGCCAGTGGGATGTTGCAAGATGGCGAGTGTCTTTTTTGTTCAGCGCATCTTCCACAGCGAGGGAAAAAGAGGACCAAGCGTTGACTGAACGCGGTTCTTGCTCGACCTCGCTCTATTGATCCTTGCTGGCAGTAGTAGTGTGGCGATCACGAAGGTGTAACTGCACGGCTTGCAAGACACCCGTGGCAATATTGCGCTCGTGGTCATCTAGTATAAACCAGCGGGAAAGGAGAGGGAATATCGGCGTGCGAGGGTACGTGCCAGTGGTGTCTTTGCTGCGGTGGTACCGGGAGTGACAACTGTCACGGTTACCTTGATTTCTTCCTTTTCTTCGTCTGGTTTAGTAATGCCATCGTGGACTGCAGATGGATTTGCCTGGGTAATGGCCAGCGCGCTGTGGGGTCAGCCGTGATCGAGCAGCAACGGAGGGCACGTACAGTGTAACCCTTGTAGAATTTGCTTCCGAGTCGTGCGTGTAACTTTGCACCAAATGGGCCAGCACCAGTGCCTGCACTACTCCAACCTACGCCCGCGGCGTGGCCAGACTGGAGGGTATTTCTCAGTATACCTGTCTGATGTTGTACGAGGGCGACGGTGCGAAGCAGTAAAGGAACGACGTGGTGCCGATGGCATAATCTTTGTACGGGGTGCTCGCGGTGGAGCATGTTGAGGTAGTTCTCGATGTTGAATCTCTCCCCTCCGAGTCGTATAGACAGCCAAATATGTACTTGTTCTGGCATTGCTCAGCGATCGGGGAGATGATGGTCAGCGACGTCTGCAACACAAAACCATATCAGGACACATTCTCATCGTTTTGTGGCATGGAATACACCTACGGTATGCTTCTTCCATTTCGCGAGCAGATCATTCTGAGGTCGCCCACCCAATAGAAAGCCTAGGTGAGCGGAGAATATGAAAAAGAGGTGAATTTCTCATTGGAGCGTAGCCATCTGCGCCCGGGGAGAGAGGTGGAGGGCATGACATCCTCACTTGCACTGGGTGCCATCAGCCAGCGTTGGGGCATTGAACAAGGGATTCAGATTCAGTACAGTACGAAGCGGCAGGACTCCGAGTCCAGGCACATTATTAGTAATTTTAATAAACAATGAAGGTGACAGTCTGCCGTAAGAGGAAATGATGTGAGATGGCAAAGGCCCGGGGAAGTCTCAACAATGATGATGTCAATGATGGTGTGACGATGATTCAGAAGACTATTAGGACAACTTGAAGCCTCCACAATGCTTGGGATGAACTTAAATTAGCCATGTAACAAACACAAGAACAATTAAAACTATGAACTGACCTTATTAAACTCGGCAGCACTGGCAAGTTGACCGACAGGCCAATATGTGCCATGCCAAAGAGACTACACAGATTGTCATAGTGATAGTTGTGAATGAGGTGTTGACAGAAAATTTGCAGCCAAATGGCAGGCAATGGTTGTATGGCACAGACATTATTGAGGGAGAGAGGGATTTAAGCTCCGCTCATGCTATGGGCTTCTTATACTCAGCAGTTGCAATATAATTTCAAAGACTTGAAACGGGGTTAAGTACAAATACAATTAAATAGTCCGAGTCACGGTGACGAGGTCAAGCCTGGATCTTTTTCCGGCTTTGTGTAGTTCTCCCAGCAGGTGGCTGGGCTAGTGGTGCAGGAGTGATGGTTCCCAACTCATCTACTACCTGAGTTTGCCCAATGGCCCCAACTGGATAGGCTGTCATTGCGGCACCTTTCGACTTGCTGGTGGCTGTGCTAATCTTCTGAACACCACGTCTGTCGGATTGCCCACTGCTGGCAGGCTCAGGCACAACAGCCTGAGCCCGTGGATCTATGGACAAATGAGATACACCCCGGGCCAGCTGCAGAGAGTCTGTAGATATAATGGTCTCGGTGTCACGGTGAACATTGACAGGCCTGGCAGGCTGTGCAGCCTGCTTTGGTGCAGTCATTGACACGTCATTGCCATGCGAGATGGATGGCGGAAGGTTGGGTTTGCGAAGAGTGGGTCTGGGCCGGACAGCTCCGACTACTATCTCAGGCTGGGGAACAGCTGGCACGAAGTCTAAGGGATCCAGATTGCCTGATGTAGTAGCCGAATACGACCAAGAAGGCTCTGAATCACTGAGAGCAGCAACAGAGGGTGTCCCGGGGCGTAATGGATCCTCTTGATCATCTGAATTATCACCGATCTGCAGTAGCAGTTCATCTTCCCATGAACGGGCTTGGGTGGAAGCGCCAGTGGAATGGTCCTCCGAGTGGATAGATGGGGGAAGTTTTGAGCCAAACACACCGGCATTGAAATAGTCAATGACATCAAGGGCCCATCTCCGTTTTTCCGGGAGTAAAAGTAGTTTCAAATAAAACTCAAAGTCTTTCTGGTACTGGATTCCCATTGCGTCACCTTTTGCTGAGAACTCAGAGTCGTGTGAAAGCAAATATCTAGCCTATGTTGTCAAGTTAGTACACTGGAACATGCCAAAAGCCGCTTGAATGGTTGACTTACCAAGGTGGCCGTGCAAGCGATCAAGCCTTCGGTGACTGTCTGCGCACCCATGCGCTCTCCACGCCCCTTTGGTCCACCACGTTTCTTGTTCGAGAGGATGATGGCCTTCCCAAACATCAGAACACGAGCAATCTACACAAAAATAGTCAAAAATGGCGAAGCAGCAAGCCCTGTACATACAAAACATACCTGGACAAGAACAGGATTTTTGAATAACTCATTGCCTCGGAGCTGAGTCGAATCCGCAAATAGGACAGGGGAGAGCTGCGTATACTGTGAGTCACCGGGCCGCTTGAGTAGCCCCAGTAGTTTTGGCTCGTGGACCTTGAGGGATTTATCGCCAGAGAAAAGTGTTGACTTGACTTCCAGACTGGCAAAAAGATCAGCCGCAATATCCTTGTCATTCTTGACAATATTTGCACACTCGTCCGTTACAGCCTTTGTGAACTAGATGACGTCCGACTGCTCAGCAACTTGATGCAAAGATAGAGCACAAGACAAATCGTGAAAACTTACTACTCGGGCAAAATCCGGATATGTTCTGACCGACTTGTGGAGCTCAGAAGGTAGTATGCTGTAGAGTTCCGCCTGCTCAGCGATGGTCTGACTTTCAGGGGACTGCCAACGAGAGGGGTCGCGTGGGTCGACATTGGGCTGTGCATTGACCGGGAAGAGCAGACCACTGGCAGGGACCCAGAGGTGATAAAGCAGGCAATATTTCCTTGCAGTTTCGACGACACGTTGATTCAGTGGCGAGACTGGAGCTTTTGACTTGCTGCCACCTTTTGTCGCACGCTGGGCTTCTGCCTCCCTGACCAACGTATTGTAGCGTTTTGTCAAGTTGAGTAACTTCGCTCGAGTTTCAAAGAACGCCAGCTGAGCCAATCCGAGTGACTGCCGGAAGTGATTCAAGTATGTTAGTATCAACGTCACGAGAGCCAGGAGTATACAGGATCATACCTGCCTAAGTTCTTGAGCATTAGCGTGCACAGGAGGCTCACACATCACGTTACGGGCTTGCTGGTCATCGTCCAGGTCTCCGGCATCACCTCTATCTCCATTACCGCGGCGGGGATGAGAACCATCATGGATACTAATATCTTCATCCTCACTGCAAGATGAAATACCAGCCAGCGCACTCGAGAAGTCTTCAGGCATGGTCGTCAGAATGATACAGGGTAAGTGTCGGATAGACTGCAAGGTCACCAGGGGATTCGTGAGTCCTGCCGGAGGGCATGACACGCAGCAGACCCAGGCTTTAATAGATGTAGGAGGCAGTGTTGCGCCACTGCCGAGCGTTGACATTACGTTGTTCGCTCATCGTGTTGAACACGAGGGCACAGCAGTGCCGGATAATTTGTGTCCAGATCTGAATGCAGGGCGTTAACTGGTAACCAAAATCGTATAAGTCCAGGACACACGCTTATGTACAATGAGCCGAAGCAGAAAAAAAAGTAATAGTGGCGCACCTGTGGTGTAAACAGCCATGAAGCTGCAACATGTGTTGCACAGGAAAATTTATTCAGGGTTTTGCAAATAACCGATATCAATACAAAGACGGCATTGTTGGGAAAGGGGGGGCCCGATGGAGTCCGAGTTTGTGGTTCTCGATCGCACAACTCTGGGTGTGCTGGTGCCGCTGAGTGATCTGTGGGCGCACCAACCACATGCCGGTGTCTTCGTCTGATTGGTCACCAACGCGGTCAAACCAGTTGACCACGGCACTACACGCCTTTGTGACGACCATTCGTGGCGAGTCGTAGATAGAATGGCCTCAGAAAGCAAGACAGCCATCCCATAGGCGATGAAGTGAGGGAGTTTCACAGTCAAATTGGAAGAGGAGGGAGAGTATTCCGGACACGCAAAGAGATGGGTAATGAAACGACCATATAGCTTGGACGTTTGCTCGTGGCCGTAGAAGGGGTCCTGCCAAGGTGACCTGGGGGAGCTGGACGCCCGCGAAACCTGTGTTGGGGTGGTGAGGTGCACGAGGTTAGACGAACAGATCGAGACCGACCTCCAGAGGGAGACGGCGTCAAGGGCAGTGCCGCCGTGGGGCTGATTGGGGGCATCTGCGAGCTTGTGCCAGGTGTGCGTGGCGAGGTCGTAGGCGTTCAAAGAGGCAAGTCGACCCGCCGCAGGGCATCCTGCATGGATGTATAGTTTTCCCTGGGAAAGCAGATAAGCGTCTGCGATAAGTCACGACGTTGAAGACGCACCTCGACAACGACAGAGGAATGGAAACTCGTCAAGGTGGGAGCTGCGTCCGAGTCGTCATCGTTGACGGCGGGGAGACGTTCCCAGAGGATTGAGTTGGCGGAATCGAGGCCATCGAGTGGGGCCTTCCAGACGCCGGCTTGGAAGGGGCCAAGCGGGGCCACATCGAGGTGCGACCGTTCCATCTCCCTAAAGGACTGCACCCCCACCCCCATCTCGTCCACCCAATCCACCTCGCCCGCGTCCGTCCCATAGCCCTTGTGATGACCCTTGTTCGTCAGCATGTGCAAATCCTGAGTGCCGCTAGTAGGTCCGAGTCCACTATCCGAGAACGCAAGTTGATAAATGCGGGGAGCGTCGCCACGTGCGACCCGTCGTGGTACAAAACATTGATAAACGGCTCTTGCGTCGCTTGTGCCAGTGGAACCTTTGATAGGATTACTGCGAGATGCTGTACGAAAGTCTTCCCGTGTGCGCATATAGTCAAGGGTACGGTATCGTCATAAAGCTTGAAGACGATGCGGCCCTCGTGTTTATCGCCGATTGAGATGTCAAACTGAGGAGGATCATCGATCAGCAATGGCATTACATCGAGCACATATGGATGTAGGATGGGCCACTTACGAAGACATTTGCCATGATGATGGATGAGGAGAAAGAGGAAAAGATAGCGCATCGTCGCATCCGACATACGAGGGTCACGGTGCAAGCAGAGCTGGTGAGTGATACGATAGCACCGCTCGCTCAGAGCGGGTACTAGTAGGACATTGAAAAGAGGCCTGCATAGTCGCCGCCTGTGCCCTGCGCGCAGCTTGCTTGCCCTTGGCTCGCATCTGCTGCACGCCCACGTTGACGATGTCGAGAATGACGTGCGCACACGTCCAGCGCGCGCCGCCGATTGCATGCGGTTCTTGAATCTGATGCTCGCTCCAAGTCCCCGCACCACCAAACAAGAGGAAATGGCCAACGTTAGGGTATGCGGTCCCACTGGCAGCTTCCATATTCCGAACGAGAAGGTCAAGGATCATGATCCTGATGGCCCGGGCCTGATCCAGTGGTTCTTGGCTCCCTCTCATATTTTTGCATGCCATCATGGGCACCGAGCTCTGACATACAGCGCATCAGGCACCTCAGGCTTGCAGGTTCTTGGCTCTCTCTCACATTTTTGCATGCCATCATGGGCACCGAGCTCTGACATACAGCGCATCAGGCACCCCAGGCTTGCAAAACGCGGCAAGAGCATCGAATATGGCCCCTTTAGTTCCAAAGGAATGCCAAGAGGAACAAGCGAGACCAGTGTTGGAATGGCGTGGAATGAATTCGTATTTGAAGAGTGGTGAGACGCACGGCGATGGAGCTCGTAGCCACGGTGGAAAGGAAACGAAGAAAGGCTTGAGCAAGCAGTACGTCCTAGGGTCCAATGGAAATATGTTGTAGAGGCTGCTGAGTAGGTGGGAGGGAAGGCTGTAAGGCGGCAAGCGAACCAAATCCGCCAAATGACGTGGCAAGAGATTGCTAAGGAGGTTGGTTGGCGCGTTGGTTGGGTGCAGGAGAAGTCCGGGCCCGCTAAGCATAATGGATTTTGACAAAGAGACTCACTAAGAGGTGATCTTGATGGAGAGGACTCCGGGTAGTACTAATATTACACGACATACGCCGCGATTGCAGGGATATAGTCGGTGCTGTATGGGTGTTAGAATACTCAGAGGGGGGAAAGAGGTGGGTACTGACTGATGAAACGAGCACTCTGAATCATGACCGTAAAATGGGTCTTGCCTGCTCGTTGCTCGAAGTAAGGGAGAGAAGTCTGAGGCTGTGTTTGATCCCACGGTATGACATCCCGCTCATTTGATTGTGCGCACCCAACTAAGATACCCCCTTTTTCCTCACACGAATGATGTACTCCTCTACTGCGGCACATTTGTGTCGTGAGGGGACTGCAGAAAGGATTTCGAACACGAGGCATAGACACAGGAATTTAGTCAGGCCTTTTAGAGTGCCGCCAGTTATTACTGTAACAGTTCAATTTAAAAGCTATCTGAATCCTAAATTGACGAGCGCCTCATCGACAGATTGCGGAGAAACATATCACCATCAATGTGATCAACAAGGAAGAAATCATCATGGTTTGCAGGATCAGAATAAAGCAATGCGCCACGAATGATGGAATTGACAGGAATAAAAATTGTCTGGGACCGAGGGACTGCCCTGATGCGGGTAAGCTTCAAGTCACGGTCGAGTTGGCGTTGGACACCAGTTCCTGCCGTGTATGGCTGCACGAGCGCGAACCTGAAGGTTACATCCTCGATCGTGCACTTGAATACGAAAACGAGCCGGACGAATGCTGTGCGCTCATTTGTGAGTTGGACGAGAGCACAATCACGACGTGGCTGGCCATGGAACATGGGACTGCATCTCAGGTAGTCGTAATTCCACTCCCAATCGACCTCAGAGGCATAGTTGACCTTTAGGTAACCATGTTCCTGCATCTAATTCAATGTAGAGTAAGTTGCCACTGATCATCTATATTTAAGGATTAGAGCGGGTTACCTGATATGTCGGCTCGAATGTCATCCATCTCTCAAATTGCACTGTATTGCCTAGATAGGTAGGGACGCAAGTGTTAACGTAGTCGGTGAACTTGCGACGGAAGTTGTCGAATGCATGATCCCCTTTGTGCACCTCCAATATTTCTGAGATGGAGGTCTTTGGAGATGGGGAACCTAAGTATACGCGTGCCTGTGCTCCTGGAACCAACAGCGTATGAGCGGCAGATTCAATGGATGATATGGTTTCTTCGTCTGTGTCTGCACTCTGGCGCTCTCGCTTGGCCTCCACACGATCTCTGAGCAACTTGACAGCAAGCTGATGGTGGTTGACACGGAGGATCTGTAAAGTGGAGCGTATCTAAACGAGTCAGCTCGATAACATAAAAGTATTCCATACCTGCTTTTCGATATCTTTCCCATTCGTTCGATCAGTGTATGCATCCTTGAGTGCTTTGTGCATCTTTTCATTTGGGCGGGTACTGTAGTTGCGGGCGACTCCTTTCATCCGGATGTCTCGTGTGACGTGTTTCCACAGGTGGACTTTGGGAAAATCCCAGTCCATCCTGATGTCCTCAATTTCACTGCGCTTGGCAGCTCGAATGTACTTCTGGAATTCCAGAGGATGTTAGCGAGCTCACAACCAACAACAAGGCCCAAGGATAATGCAGTTCGCGTAGTACCTTAAGTCCGTCACCAAAGACTACAAGTTCTTCTTCAATGAGAGCTAGCGTTTCGTCCGTGTGGACATCCAGACCGATCAAACTGTCGATGCGAAGGTACGCTGCGATCATGCACAACAAACGGTACCCTTCGGGGCAAGACTCGGGGGTAAATATATCGAGTGCAGCATAAAACACTTGCTGTGTTATCAATAAGGGTTAGCAGTATGCACCACTGGGTTCACAATAGAGCTGAGAACTTGAAAAGATTACTACTTACCTTCAGGAGATCCCTCAGTTTATTTCCGTCCGAGAATGTGATGTGCATCACAGCGTTGAAATGTGCAAAATCACGCCATCTCGGAAACTCAGACACCCTGTTGGTGGTTTCGTCTTTAAGACTTAACTATTTTGAATGAAACTTACAGCTCCTCTAATTTGGTGGCCGCTTCCCGTCCAAGTGACTTCACTACCACCTTAACCTCTTCGAGTAGGTGCTTTCCCCCTAGTCCACCGTCAAGGGCATGCAGACGGTTGAAGCTCACCGTATCCTCCGGTTTAGAGTTTTCTACCTTCCAGAACACATTCTGTATTTCAAATTGAATGAGCTGAATTGAAACTCGACTGAAATAACGACATACCTGAACTGGCCGTAATCCTAGTGCCTTGAGAATTTCTTCGCCATGTGATTTCTTCTTTGAATATGCTTCACAACCCTCAATTGCCTGCTGTGTCGTCCGTATAGGGAATGTTTTGAGGAGGTCATGAAGCTCCTCGAGAGGAACCACACAAATAGGACAGGGACACTTGCCCCTGACCCCACGGATCAAGGTCATCATACATCTGTACAAATCACGGTTGATCAGTTTATAGTAGCATGCTAATAAAGTATAATTTCTCGCACTGCTCTTCATAATCCGCAGAAAGGATCAGGATGAGGGGGAATAACCAGCGTATAATCTCGTCATAGCACTTATGTTGGTAGCCAGTCCGCGACAGTGGTATCACTGTTTCAAGCAATTTTAGGAAAGACTCGTGCCAGATAATACGTTTGAAATTGGTCCACGAAGTCTTATGTTCATCTTTAGCAGGTTCCGGTACCTGGAACATCATTACAGTTTCATTAGACGAGCCCAAGTCAATCAAAGACGATGCTTACGATGGGTAACCAACCGACGATGCATCCACCTCCAGACCCTTCACCGTTCCGTATATTTATTGGTAAGTTTGTACACCGCGCCACGACAGGATAGGCTTTGACAGTTCCGTGGGATGATAGTCGAGTCTTGTCAGCATAGAGGATGATTGCGAACGGAACAGCGTTCTGGGCATCTGAAGGGAGAGAAGACTTATCCAGTTCATTGACAGAGAAGCGTCGATAGAATACAGGAAAATTACAGTGAATATGGTACGACAGAACTGAAGGTTATTCGACATACTTGTATTTCCCACCATCGATCACCCGTCCACGGTTCAGTATAGAAGCGCTGATACGTCTTTCCATCATGTCTATATAAATGTTGTGCATCCCAAATGAAGTGAGGTGCGAGTCGCGGGTTGTTGAGTAAGTCAAGCGCCCAGTTCCACAGTGGCCGTACGTGAACCTCGAATGTATTTTCTTGCTTCTGGTAAGTGGACGTGACATCAAGCCTCTCGAACTAGATGCAAGATATATACTTGAATCAATAGAGATCATTTAGGAACCTAAGAACAATCACATGTTCGACGGAGATCATTTTCATTATTGAACGTGATACTTGCACTTCGATTGGCCACGCGGGATATGAGACAAAGCAAGGCATTCACATCAGTTGCATTTAAGCCGGCCCGAAGAGCAATTTCGGCAAACTCCATGTCCGCCTCGGTTTGGAATGGACGCCATAGTTCATCGTCTGCAAGTTCATTACTGTTGAGAATCATGGATTCGTTTTCGTTTCCATACCATGATTCCTATCATGACTCATCATCGTGACTCACTATTGTGACTCATCGATATGACTCATCTTATCTCTTATCTTTCTTACGCTATTCGTGTTACTCATCACATAGATAGAGACCTTATCGCCATTGGCTGATAAGAAGTAGATTACTGCGGATGACTCACAT
>JBBPOK010000405.1:0-27886 GCA_038091415.1 Leccinum variicolor
AAACAGACTTACTAAGGTGCAGAACGGAATAAAATCCTGACGTGAATTATGCTGTGTAGTCTTGTTTGTCTCTGGTCACGGGATTCAGCATGTTTGTATCGGAGCTCATACTATTCACAAACCTTCTCACTGTACATACATACCCATTGATGGGGCTTATCCATGAACCTAAACCCACTCTCTCATACTACTACTACTCTCGGCGACAAGAGCTTATTCGTCACCAAGTCACCACTCTTGTTGATCATCTCGAATTGTTGCAATCTCATCTCATGTCAATCCAAGCGGCTATCATGGCGCCTCCTCCGACTCAGGCTCCTCAGGGTGGAGGGAATTGCAAGTGGACCGACCGTGATGTCGGACTAATGGTTGATTATCTACATGAGCATCGTGCAGAACGCAGAGAAGGTACCTTCAAGCTGGCCGCCCTCAGGGGGTGTGCTCAACACGTCAATAACCAGGGCGATCGTGTAGGCAAGCCGAAAGATGCTGCAAGCGTCAAAACCAAGTTTAGGACTGTACGTTCCGATCTTCTCTCTGAGTCACCGATCTCGCATTGATCCTCTTTCTGCTAGGTGAGAGATTTGCACCTGATAGTCCAGTCATGGACGAAGAAGTCCGGTGTTCATTACGACGACATCAACGGGGCTAATATTAAAGATACGGAGTCGGAGAAGGTGTGGAATGAGTGGGTCACACACGATGTACGTCTGTTCCAAGTCAACGCTATACTATTTGACACCGCAGCTAACCTGTTCGGTGGTTAGAAAAACTACAAAATGAAGGCCATTCGCAATGCGGGATGGTCTCATTTCATAAGCATGGAAGACATCTATCCGGTCGGAGGGGCCACAGGGAATGTCACCTGGCGTGGCGGCGTTGGTCTGCTTGGACCCCCTTCGACAACTGCCGGGCCAGGCCTGGGCCTGTCCGAACAGTCCGATGACTCGTCCCGGCGGCGTGATCCCGGGCCAGCATCCTCCGGGTCTGGCCCCCTGCCAAGCTCTGGTGCCAATCCGCTGGCAGCACCCAATAGCACTCCCACCATCACCATCCAACCGGCCAGTAACCCCGTTCACGACCTCTCTGCCACTTTGAGTACTAGCGGTAGTACCTCAGGCCACTGGCAGGCTGTTCCACCTAGGCCGGCGTCTGCCACTGTTTCCTCCGTATCGGCAGGAAAGAAACGAGTGTTCTCAGCAATTGGACCCGATGAAAGTGCCACTCTTCCCTCGACCAGCTCTTCTCCTTTTTTTTCAGCTGCCGGTAGTGATTGCCCCGCCGGATCATCATCTTCGGTCCCGTCCAGCGCACTCGCCGGTCATAGCAGCAAGCGCAGCCGGACGTCCGCGAGCTCGCGGGGCCGGGAGAACTCGACTACTATGACAGATCAACGCGCGAACCTGATTCAAATCAATGCTGTACAAAACCAAATCAGCACGCTACGTGACACGCTTGCTTCTACTCTACGGGATCCCATAAGCACCATACACGACGCTACAAAAGCATTGTACCTCATCCCGTTTTTTCAAGGAGATCAAGCTTCGGGCAAGATTTTACGGGTTGGGGCGTTGTTTGCGGGCAATGCTGGTATCGCTTCATTCTTCCTCGGTTTAACCGAGGCAGATCGTGAAAAGTGTGCTCAAGATCTGTACACAAATGGGCTGCCATCTTCCGGCGCTGGCGCAGGTCCTACTAGTAGCACGCCGTTTGGCATTTGATCGATTGTCCGTTGTACTATGTACTATCTGAACTCGTGTACAAAGTATGTTGTATGTGTTTCTAGTAATCGTAATCGTAATTGTCGTCGGAACTGCTGTCGTCCCCGTTGTCAGACGCCCGAGCTTGCTCTCGCTGCCTCAGTACCTCCAGATAGTCAATATACATTGTGCTTGCGATCCTGTCACGCATCTCCCAAGCCCCTCCGTAAGTTGCATTCATCGGCTCCGGTTCCGTGTTCTCGTTAGGAGCATCATAACCACCGCCGCTACCGTCATCCCCAGGCTCCTCATCAGTGAGTTCATCATCAGAGTTTCTGGCTGTATGATCATGAACACGTATGTAATTGTGGATTGCACACAATGCGGCCGGTATTTTCGATTGAACCTGGAGAGAGAAATTGGGCGCATAGCGCAGAATTTTGAAGCGCGCTTTCAGGATACCGAATATCCGCTCGATGACGTTGCGAGCGGATGCGTGACGCAGGTTGAAAAGTTCTTCTTTGTTTTGAGGGCTATGGAGTGACAAAGATTGATCACATAGTACTTGTAAGTAGGCAAAAAGTAACTACCGAGTGGCCGCTCGTCCCCATTCTGCAAGATGGTATCTAACACCGCGGTATGGGACGAGCAACTGTGGACAGAGACCATAACCTGCATCTGCAAGTAAATACTTGCCTGCAGGAATACGGAGATCCGTTGCGACTGCATCCTTGAAGACCCGTGCATCCGCAGCCGATCCTTCCCACCCACAAAGCGTGTAGGTAAAATTGAGGTCGAAATCCGAAACAAAGAGGCCGTTTTGCGATAAGAAGCCCTTGCGGTTGCAGTATGCGGCGCGGAGATTTCCGGGAGGAGCGGCGGGAATATGGGAACCATCGATCGCGCCAATCGCATCACGGAAGTATGGGTAGAACTTTGGGTTGTGTCGAATCTTCGAATGAACAGTGTTATCAGACGGAAAGCGGATGTATTTGGGATAGAAAGGCGGCCCCGCAAAGATATCGAGCATCTTTTTGAAGTAGCTATGAGTAAGCGGATCAGTTGAACGATCTAGTACTAATTGAAAGGCCCGATTGCTAGGTACTCACCGTGACACTGTATTACTGGAGCGTTGGAAACGCTCGCCCACATGGCCCACTGAAAGACCCGTTACTGACAAATACAAAAAGATGCCAACTTGCTCCTCCAACGTGACTCTCCTCGAATCAGAGTGTCCCGCCTGACGTAGTTCTTGTACTAGCTGTAAAAAAACCTCTTTCTTGACGCGAAATTCATGGTGGATCCGCCCGCGATGGCCGGTGATTAGCTCAAGCACCCATTGGTGGCCGGTGAGCTTGGAGGTGTGATAAGGTTCTGGTTGGCGTCTGCCTAGTCGTGTGCTTTGGGAGATGAGCTCAGCAAGTACAGAGAGTAGTTCTTGAATGATCTTTGTCGTGTAGTGGACGATTTGGCGACGGATAGTAAGTGGTAGAGGCATAGAGAGGCCGTACTACTCATATTTGGGCTCCGATGGATGCGCGCGTACGTCAAATCCCGTGACCAGAGACAAACAAGACTACACAGTATAATTCACGTCAGGATTTTATTCCGTTCTGGCCCTAAGTTAGTAAGTAAGTTAGAGTCCATTAGGACCAAACATGAGCTACGCTCGGCTTAGGGGTAAATACGAATTACATACATAGGGGATAGCTGGAATCGACCTCCCCCTATCGTCTTGTCTGACTGGGTCTGACTCTCTCGACGTCATTGACTCGTCCAAATTAGCGCTGCGACATAAAATAATCTTGACCCGTACATAAGCCCGGGGACTCTGGTTACAATCCCAAGCAATTCAGGACGACTTCGATCTCACTCGCTTGCGTTGCAATGCTTGAAATCATCAACGTTCAGAGACTTGATAATCCCAAGAGGACTCAGATGCTCGGAGTCGAAGCCATCAGAAGTAAGTAACTGGTCAATCCAACCATCCATCTATGAGCTCACATGACATGTATACATCCTTCAGATAGGTTGACGGAATTCATGGAAGAGATACAAAGACTGAAAGCTGACATGAGAGAGTTAGATGAAGACATTGCAGAGGCCAAAAAAGACATGGCAAAGGTCACAAAAGACATAGCAGAGGTCAAAAAAGACATGGCAGAGGTCACAAAAGACATAGCAGAGGTCAACATAGAGGTTCACCTGATGCGTATATCATGAACGTTATATTGCTCACGAATTGTTGCTCAAACTTGTTGCAGGTGATACTGAGAACTTGATCAGTTTATGGTTAATTTCCGACAATGAACAGAATGCTGGCAACCAGGTGGAGATACAGGTGGATCATTCAAGAAGGCATGTAGCACGACATCGGGCTGCTGGAGAGCACTAAAAGTCATCTCTTTACATCTGAGATTTCGGCCGGGTGGAGGTCGACACATACAATATATTTCATTTCTACTTTACCGTATTCATCAGTGTAGTAACACCTATGATTGTTTGCGTGGTTCTCGTGCTAGGATCATTCAGTCGCTGATCAGGCCTCAGGTCAGTGCTTTGTAATCTCGTGAGGTCAAAGGTGGACGGATGGTACAGCCGAGCAATATGTAAGTTTCCACATACAGTACCAAGAATCATTGAGCTTGCTTACCAGGTGCCAAATTCCATCACCATATGCACTCAACGGGCACAGTCTGCGCGTTGTAAACATTTCGGGCCGAGACAGAACAATAGTGAGCCCACAAAACATATCCTGTCATCATTCATGGCCATGATGACATGGCTGGTGGCTCACACCACTGTGAACTGCCATTGGCTCAAGTGAAGTGACCGATGCGGACAGCGTCGATCCTGCAGCGAGAAATGAAGGTGTTGCGACGAGACCTTGCCAGTGACCACAGCTGCAGCTGTAGCAGGGAAGGCGAAGCTCGTGATGCCCTCAGTGCTGGTACCGGCAAAGACGTCGGAGGATCTCTGCAGGACGTGAGAGTTGCATGACGGGCACCTCAACACGGGCGGAGGTGCAAGGACGCATTCAGTACGCGCGGTGATTGTCGCAAGTGCGAGCGGTCGCAGTCACCCTGTTGGTCGTCCGTCCTTGAAGCTTGAGAGGTCTGCTGACCGTTCTGAGTCACGTTCTTGCTAAGAGTTTAGTATCACCCATGACTGTTTGTGTAGTCCCGGTGCCGGTGTCATCGTGTACATGTGTTCGGCTGGGCTGTAAACAGGTGGAGGATCATTTTAGGATCGTTCAGGTATGTCGTCGACGACACCAGCCGCTGATCATCGATAATCGACCAGGTCTGTCCTTTGTCGTGAGGGTGACAGACGGCAAAGAAGCAACATACAGATTGAAGTAAGTACTTGGCTACGATTGGGATCGACCGGCGGAGTTTCACAATTGCACCAAACCTTAATCTTGTTTTACAAGCCACCACATCTACACAAACCGCCCTCCCATTTCGACCAGATCTCTCCACATCAAAGATGGTACGTCCACACACCTCTTCACGACGACGACGACGATACTCACCCGTACATCTCAGGATTCATCCAAAGCACCAGTGAAGCTTGCCAAAGTCATCAAGGTCTCTCTATCTCTCTGTTTTCACTCTGTGCGAACGTCCAATTCCGCTGACACACCACATAGGTCCTCGGACGGACAGGATCCAGAGGTGGTGTCACCCAAGTACGCGTCGAGTTCATGGACGATACCACGCGGACGATTATCCGGAACGTCAAAGGTCCGGTTCGGGACGAGGACATTCTCGCATTGCTCGAAAGTGAGCGCGAAGCTCGGTCAGTTCTTCAGTTCCTTGATCGCTCTTTTCCTCGATCTTACCCCTTTATTGCTCAATCGCTGATCTGGATTACGTTCGACAGCCGTCTGCGGTAGACCAAAAGGAGAGAAGCAAAAAATGTTGGGGGATATGGCGGCTGCTATCGTTGCTTGTCACGTTGCCCGTCGTTGCGCGTGCATGTCGTTTGACACGTCGTTTTCTTTTCTTTTTTTGTTCTTTGCTAGCATTGTTGTTATACACCTTCATACTACATCCGTGCACCAACTCCGGAGGGATCAGATGATTACCAGTCGCATACGATCAGCATAACAAAGCATTGATCTCATCTCTCCAAGGATTGAAGCTGCTTGTTAGAGACATGTTGCTACGAAGTACATGATTGCGATGAATACTGCTTCGGGAACTGTAACAAGTATAATATCAAACAGCTGAAGCAAGAGAGACAAAACAGAATGAGAAGAGAGATATGTATAGGCCAAAGAGAAAATAGACCAATGCACAATGAAAAACGAAACTTGCTCTGGGACACACAAACATTATGTACAGTAGAAAACAGTCCACCGATACACAGTGACGCCCATTTACTGCCAGTACTGCTGTTGTCTCGCCTGATACTGGTAAAAGTTGGCATCCGAGTTCGCCTGCGGATACCCGACGTGACCTTGTGGGCCTTGCGTCGTTTGCGGTGCTTGTTGAGCCTGAGGCCCGCCAGCGCCAGCGCTCGAGCCAAAGCGGTTGCCCCCATAGAAACCACCTTGAGAATGCGCTTGCTGAACGCCGCGCCCCGACTGAGGCTGGCCTTGACCAACACCGACGCCTGCAGACCCGTCTTTTACACCGACGTTTTGAGAGTAGGGTTTATATGCTGTCTCAGGAGACGTACCACCCGCGCGTTGGGCGAGCGAAGGGCCCGACGCGGCCGCGTTATTCTGACCGAGACCCATGAAGCTCTGGATAGCTTGTCCACCGTACAACTGTGGGTGCTTGCCGTACTCGCTAGTGGTCAGGTTATTCACAGCCGGTGCGTGATTGTGTTGCGGTGCGTGATGTTGATATCCTAGATCGTCGTAAGTAGAGGCCGGAACCTGGTGTTGCTGACCGTAAAGCCCACGACCATAATGGTCCGATTGAGACTGAACGGAACCAGGGCCTTGCTTTCCCGCTTGGGACGGCGCAGCACCCTGTGCAGGGGGCCCGGGCTGGAACATTGTGGGGTACTTGACGAAGGGCTGGGGTACGCCATAGCCAGAGTTGTACGGAGTACCATAGTACTGATTTTGCGGGTAAGGGTAGTAGTAGGGAACGGGAGGAGGATAGCTCTGTTGAGGGCCCTGGCCGCCAGATGGTTGCGGTTGTGCGCTACCCTGAGGAGGTAATTGGGAGGATTGGGCGTTCGAAGGTGGCAGGACGGAGTTTCCTGGGAGTTGTTGGGTGGTAGGAAGACCCTTAATATCGTCATGACCGAGGACATTGCGACTTCCTCCGAAGGCGGGGGATTGCGCGTACGAGTCATAGAAGCCCTACATTACTTCAGTTCACGTACTTGGACAACAATAGAAGAACGCACCCTCTGGTTATCACCATACCCCCCATAGTCATTGTTGGCGAACGCACCCAAATGCGATGCCTGAGTGGGATGTTGTTGACCAATTTGGCCGAAAATGTTGTAGTCCTGACCCTGTCCAGCGGGTGGCGTGGGGGTATGGAAGTAAGGTGCTTCCGCTTGCCGGAAATACGCCGAGTGAGCTGCAGAGGGTTGGGGCTGCGAGGGCTGAGGTGCGTGCTGAGATTGCTGGGTGGGGTTCTGCGAGGCATCGAGATGAGTGGGCAGTCCGTGGTGGGTATATTGGGGAGCCGGTACTTGGTGCTGGGTCAAGGGTGCCTGCTGGTGGTGTTGTTGGGAGAGCGACGGGTGGATGGAAGTTTGAGACTGTTGCTGTGAGAAGGCAGGTGAACTTGACATGATCGGCTGGCTGACTGAGGTTGAGATCGAGGTGTGAGACATGGAGATGAGAGACGGCTGGGACTGAGGAACGGGGGGTGCTGCTGGTGGGGGTGCCGGGGGTGCCGTCTGTTGTTGAGGTATGATTTGAGGTGGTACAGAGGTAGGCTGAACTGGGGACGTGGCCACCGGCGATTCCTGGGGAGGTGCATGTGCCTGCGGCAACGGTTGAATGTGTTGCTGAGGCGACTGCTTTGCCTTGATCAAAGCTGGTTCTGGAGTAGGTTCAATCCTGTTGGTACCAGTCAGTCAACGCACTATAGAGATCATAAAAGCCGACGTACGGGGATATTGACGTCTCGACCACGTCACCACCGAGGCTCAAGCTACCAAACTGCATACCTACTTTCTCCAGTCCAGGGTTAAAGATCGAGGTCGGCATGACGACAGCCTGGTCAGTAGCCTTGAACCTGTTCACACTACGGTGTGACGGGGCAGATGACCGCTGTGGAGCAGATACTGGAGACCTTGATGGTGTTGGGGCTGTAACCGACTCTTCTGGCTGAGGAGCTGGGACTGGCTCGGGGAGTGTGGAGTCAGGAATCTCGGGCGTAGGTTCCTCTTGGGGCAGTGAGGCCGAAATTTCGTCCTGGACATCTGATTGTGTCTGCACTGGGGAGGACCAAGCGTCTTCTGGGGGAGGTTTGACTTGTGGCTCGTCATCCCAAGTGGGGGGTTGTACGGTTATCGGATCCTCCCAGCCATCGCCTATCGGATTCGAGTCGCCATTGGCAAAGAGCGCCGGGACGGGTTCAGATAGTTCTGGTACCGAAGGAGGGACGCGTGGAGCCACTGGAAGAGGTAATACAACCGGAGGTTTTTCTTGTAGCCTGTGGAAGAAGGATGAGGAAGAAAACAAGAGAAAAGAGCAAGTACAAACCGCGCAATTTGAGCCCAAGAAAGTTTCGAGGTTGCTGGTAGCTTCATGGGCCGTGGTGCCGCCTGTATTGAGGTGTTTGGTACGGAAGGTGCGTAATGGTCTTGAGTGCCCCAGGGGCTGGTACCCCACGAAGAAGGGGTCGAAGAAGATTGCACGGGAAGAGAGACCTCTGAGACAGGAAGCTCCGGAGCGAGACTTGCATCGGAGGGAGAGTCGTGTGGGGCGGACGGGAAGCCATTTAACGCATCCGGTTTGTCGGAATAGAATGGATCGGCGGCGTCGTCAAAGGGCGGTTTGTCCGTGGAATCCGGAGCAGGTGAGGACGTTTTCCCGGGATGTGAGGTGCGTGGGGGATGTCCGTTTACCCCAGGCCCACCTCGTACTGAGCCACGACCACGGGCACCTCTTGCCGTGCCGCCACGGCCACCGCGACCCCCGCGACCGCCACGCGAGTCGGTGCGATCGCGAGAGCTGGGATGGTCCTTTGGGACCGGGTGGGAGGGAGTAGTTGGTTTTTTGTCTTTTTTGCTTTTAACGGAGCCCCACTGTTCTACCTGGCCTGTAATTGGAGAGAATGAGAAGGGGTCAGTGAAAGACATGATAGCAATACCTTCGCTGATTCTTTGTGCTGCGAGCTGGACGTCGCCGGCGACTTCGACGAGAAGGGACAAGAGGTCTAGTAATTAAAGATGAGTTGGTAGTGGGCGGGGAGGGTATTAGAAGGAGACGTGCCCTCGACGGAGTAGTCGGGAAAGAACTCTTGTAGTTGGTGTACTTGGCTGCGGTACTTTGACTCGCCGTCTGGCTGGTGCTGGAATCGAAAGGCTGTTGATTTGTAGGAAGACATTGTTGGCAAAAGAGAAACAGACGAAGATGTGGACTTTCAATTTTAGAACGAGACCCCCCAGCTGTTAGTAACCCCTCCACGTCTAATCCACACCTCCTCGCAACCCCCGACACATGCAGCTCGACGACGACCTCACCGCCGCCCTCTCACCCGTCACCGACCTCACCGTCCCCATCGGCGGCGACTCCGAAGATCTCGACCGCGCCCTCGCCGATCTCGCAAAACTTCGCGCGAGCGTGCAGAACAACCTCCGTCTCCGCCCCATACGCTCCTTTTCCGCCCTCCCAAAGCTCTCGTCCCCCGTCCACCCCCCGCCCACACCGCCATCCGTCTACCACACACCCGCACAAGACCCCCCCGACACCACACTCCCTGCCTTCTCGTCCGCCTGCGCTCCCGACGTTCTCGCCTCCCGTCTCGCCGCGTCCAGGCGCCCTGTTGTCGTCGACACCCGACCACTCTCTGCCTACAACGCCGTCCACTTCGTCGACAGTGTCAACATCGCCATCCCGTCCCTCATCCTCAAGAGGTCCCGCAAACCAGGCAACGGCTTCCAATCCCTCGCTGCTCTCCGCCAGTTCATCACTTCCGACCAAGACAAGCATCGCTGGGATGCCCTCCCATCCTCTGCCGAATGGGACGGCGACATCGTCCTCGTACACGGCGAGGAAACGGACGACTCCGACATCGACAACCTCCAGGTCACCCCTTGGGCTCTCCTCAACATCCTCTCTTCCCTCCTCGGTAAAGGTCACGTGCATTACCTACGAGGTGGTATAGCACCCGCTCAGTCCCATCCCGGTCTCCGAACTTTCCTCGTTACGCGTTCCCTCCGTCCTCCAGACGATGCAGACCCTCCATCGAAAAAGGCAAAGGGCATCGGACTCTTCCAACTCAACACCTCCCCCCCAACTCAAACCCATTTCGAAATCGATCAGCCATCACAGTCACCGCTCCTGATCATGCCCTCGGGGTTCAACGACGCCAACGGCTCCCCTCCACCATCCCAGCTCTCCTTCCGTCGCCCACTACCCCCACGGCGTCCCAGCGCACCCAACCTCACCCGCATCATCACAAACGGAGGCGGTGAACAACAACTCTCGCTTCCCCGGCTTCATATCCGTACCGCTCCAATGCGCTCCGCCACCCTTCCCATTTCACCCTCCCAATCATCGGCGAGCCCAAACACCACCACGTTCTGTCTTCCCCCCCAGTCTCCTTCCCATCTTAACCTCCTCCATTCACATCACACGCCCCCATCACCCCGCTGGGCAACCAGCCCAGCAGAGCTCCTCCCGCCCCCTTCTCCCAGATTCGCACGTCATACACCGCCCCGTACACCCGAAACACCGCTAGCTATGCCCCACCCCTCTCCTGGACTGAGCACTGCTCGACCAGAAGATTTCCAGACTGCCTCGGCTGATAGCGAGTTCCCGACTTTCACCGTGTCAATGATCCTGCCAAATTTCCTGTATCTCGGCGCAGAGCTAACCCTACCAGAGCATGTGCAAGAGCTCAAGTCACTCGGGATCAAGAGGATACTCAACATCGCGGCAGAGTGTGATGACGATCATGGGCTCAATCTCAGGGAGAATTTCGAGCGGTATACGAGGATCCCAATGAGGGATACAGTCGAAGAGGATAAGATCACCAAGGGATTAAAAGAGGCTTGCCAGATACTAGGTAGGGTGCCTTTCTTTACGCCTCTTTTCTCTCTTCCGGTTGAAATTGGAATGTTAATTGTCTCGCTTTCCCGTGCGTGCATTCTGTGTCGTGTTGCAAAGATGAGGCAAGTCTGTTTGGAGCGAGCACCTACGTGCATTGCAAAGCGGGCAAGTCGCGTTCCGTGACCGCCGTGATGGCCTACCTCATTCATGCCAATCACTGGACGCTCTCGCGCGCGTACTCGTTCGTGCTCGAACGTCGCAAAGGGATCTCTCCGAACATTGGGTTCGTGTCCGAGCTGATGACGTTCGAAGAACAAGAACTCGGTGGAAAATCGGTCGGCGTGGTGCCCGTCAACCCTGGGCAACAGCAAGGCGACAACAACGCGGGAGGAGGGGGGGATGCACAAACGAGCTATGCGTATGCCGCGCAAAGTCGGAGACCGGGTCATACGCGGGAAAGTTTGCCTCCCCTGTTTACGGTCCCGGATTCGGAAGATGTGGGGGAGGTCGCGATGGGTCAGGATATGGAGATCAAGGATGAGGAGGGACGCTATCGGCACATGCGTAGGGCGCCGGTGGATCAAAATACGCTTCAACCCTTGCGGAGGGTGAGCAAGGCTGGATTGGAGAGCGCGATGTAGAGTAGCTATACCCCATTTGCATAGTACCATATCTTCACATGCTGATACCATACGTATGACTTGCATATATGTACGACAAAAGGTATGTTACACTGGGAAACACGAGTGCTATCCGTTGGGCAGGTCTACCAACGTTGTCGAGGTATCACAGGCTGCCATAAACTACCTCACCGTCTATGACGGTTGCCTTTACTTTGGTCTCGAGGATTTCTGACACGGAGACGGTCATGATATCCCGATCCAAAACTACAAAGTCTGCCTTCTTGCCTATCGAGAGCGAACCTAGCTTATCCTCTGCAAACGCTGCATACGCAGCATCCAGCGTCATTCCTTTCAGCGCTTGTGCCCGTGTCAGGCGTTCGGACGGGTACCTATGACAGATCGCCAGTCAGTGGAACGTGTCAAACGACTAACATACGACGGGGCATACCATCCTTGCAGTCCGTGAGGGGAATCCCCAGAGGGCGAGAGACGGGATATGGCGGCGTAGAATCCCAACAGGGGGTTGATGCCTTCGACAGGAAAGTCGGATCCGAGAGGGAGAACTCCCGTAGCGGACGTTCTTGGGGCACAACCATGAACGATTGTGGCTTGCCAAGGAAAATAAAAAGGAGACATACTGGATCATCGTTTGATACGCATACGCTCCTCTTATTCTTGCTGGGCCCTGGAGTGTACGATGAGAAATGTAGTAGCTGGGTAAGACAGCACACTTGCCAAACGTCGTTCCGCGTACCACATATCACTCGTGCTGGAATATCAGAGGTCGTTTTTAATCGTTGGAGGTTAACTCGCGTGATGGACTCACGCATGTGTAGGCTGGACACTGGGTATTACTGCCTGTGCCTTAGCTCGCCGAGTACTGGAAGAAGGAGGCAACGCATACCTTGAAGCCGTCCAACTCGTTCTAGGTCGTCAAGGGTCATAATTTGAGCATGTTCGATACGGGGACGTCGTTCTGCTGCACTGCCATGTTCCGAATGAGATAGGATATCTTCGAAAATGTCGAGTACAACGTGATTGGCGCGGTCACCGATACAGTGGATGTTCTATGCAGATGGCTTGAACACATCCAGAATATGGACTGTATACAAGAAACGTACCACTTGCCAACCGTCTTCCCAGAACTGTTTCACGAAAGTTGACAATGTTTGTGGTTGTACGAGCATGAGTCCGTTAGTTGATGGGTCGTCGGAGTACTGCTCTAAATCAGAAAACGAGTTTGTCACGATCAAACACGACACGAACCGGTTCTAACAGAGCCGCTCCGAAAGAGCCAAGTGCACCTTGATTTCAATCGAGTTAGTCCAACGAGTCTACGAAACATTCAGACAGACAAACCGTCAGTGAAAAGCTTGACGCTACGAAGATTGAGACGCTCCGCAACGCCAAAGTCAACGAGACGAGTTAGGTTTTTACCCCAGTATTCATCGGATTCGATGTTGCCCATGAGGAAGAGCCGGAGCTACGGGAATTCTAGTCGTATGCGCGAGTTTGGGCAAACGACCACGTACAGGGAGTTTCCGAGTTGAAGCATACCTTGGCGGACGTCAGCTCATGCGGGGTTAAATATGGCAAGAACATACTCTTGATAGAATTCGATCTCGTGAGGTGCTGTCGCGGCATCGTGGATGGAAGTCAAGCCGACAGCATGCGCATCCCTCACGGTTCTGTCAAAGTAGTCGCCCAACTGCTCTTTGGACGGGGTTGGAACAGGCACGATGCTCATCGCATTGTCGACGAATATTCCTGAAACTCATGAGCGATCTCAATACACGTGCTCACTATGAATCTGTTTTACCTGTAGGTTTTCCAGACGAGTCGCGCACAATCAAACCACCGTCCACCTGGTTGGGTAGGTTGCCCATGAGTTGCAGCACGCGGTTGGACACCCATGCTGCATGCCCATCGACACGGTCCAGGTAAATTCGACGACCCCTAAGCAGAGACTCGGAATCCAAGTCATCCTATGCCATGTCAGTAGGGCAAGTCCGACGAGGAGGAAAACCACGGACAGCAGTAGGATACTGGATATCTGGCCATAGATTCTGATCCCATCCCATACCCACGACCCAGCGGGATGGGTCGGCCAGAATGTCGGAGTGTGACTTGACATGGTGAACGACACGCTGCAATACCTCTGCGCTCGTTGAGCCAGGGTCGGAAAGGGCAAACTAGGCAAATACCTTGTTTTGACCTACAACCGGTGAGATCGAGGTTCATTGCCTTGCCGTAGAGTTGCACGTGGGCATGTGCATCTGTCAACGGTCGGCGGGATGTTCGGCGGGATGTACACCAGACCGCTTACCTGCGAGACCCGGAACAACGATGCTGTCATGTTCGACGAATGAGATGGGCAGCGAATGTTGCCAAAAGTCGAGTGGCCATGGCAGTTGAAAGTTGGCGAGACTTGGAGTATGGCGCCTGTGCCAACGAGCCTTGATGTCCGCTGCCACACCTGTCAGGGAGCAGAAAAGGGAAAATGGATTGGGACTCACCTAGGTCCCCGACGTCTGCAATGGTGGTATTGCTGACGACGATGCACTCGACGTTGGGACGTGCAATATCGACAGTATAAATTTTCTCGCCTCGAGCACAGACTGCATAATCGTCTGAAGAAGAAACACGCGCTACGGCGAGCACGACGCCGAGAGCGAGCAAAGAGGCAACTTGCAGTGCCCGCCAGCCTGAATGGCCGGATGAGCTGTCGGGGGTCTTTTTGGTGTCAGACATGTCCAAAATTAGAGAATCAGGCGTGCTCGCTCGACTCTGCCAGCACCTTGCACGTAATAACGATGGAACCGACGTCGGAACACCACAAGAAGACGCTCTACGCGAAGCGCTCGTTTGGAAAGTATCCACATCCAGTAGACTCACCCACCTACGACGCGCAAGTAACTCGTCTTCCTTTCGATCCCTTCACTAACTTCTCTCATAGCTCAGAAGAAGACAACGACCCATTGACAGACGACGGCGCATCAGCCGTCTCCGTCCCCTTCTCCGCCCGCGCAGCCCGCGTCCAGAATGTCCCCCACACCACCAAGTCCTCTCGCACGAGGCACCAGCTCGCCTCGAGCTTGCTCTCCGACGACGGCACCGACTCCCAGACCTACGACGGGGACGTCGAGTCCAGTATCATCGCCGGAGCGGGCCAGCATCAGGCCTCCAAAGGATTCCTCTACCCCACCTTGCACCGCGCCTCCTCCAACTCGACCCTGACCTCTCAGCTCGACGGAAACACACCATCACCCTCTACATCTCGGCACGCGACCCCGCCGCCAACTGCACAGCCGGTCTTGGTACCGGATGCCCCCGCATACAAGCCCGTTCCCGCCTCTAACCTCACTCCCGAGGACATCCAGGCTTTTGTCCAGAGCACCATCAAGGGGGAACACCCTCGGCCATACCGCATCAATCCTCCACCCACCGACAGACCAGTGCGCATATACGCAGACGGTGAGACTTGATCATGATCCTCGACCCAATGCTGAGTGCTGAGCGACACGTCAGGGGCATTCGATCTCTTCCACTATGGGTGCGGCTCACTCCGCCTTGCCCCATGTTCGTGTCTGATTCTGAGCACGTTAGCCATGCCTTGCAGCTTCGACAGTCCAAGCTATCTTTCCCCAATGTACATCTCATCGCTGGCGTACACGCTGACAAGGACCTCGTTGCACACAAGGCTGGTTGCATCATGAGCGGCCTAGAACGGTCAGTCATTCAAACAGACTGTCCTTGTACCGCTGACGTCACTTAGATGCGAGGCCGTCCGACATTGTCGCTGGGTTGACGAGGTCATTCCGGACTGCCCTTGGACCATAGATGGCGCGTTTCTGGACGAGTGGAAGATCGATTACGTTACGCACGACGAGGAAGTTTCGGCGGGACACGACGATATCTTTGGAATAGCGAAGCAAAGGGGTGAGATCGTGTCTCTTGGAATGACCAGCTCGGCTGACAGACGACGTCTAGGCCAGTTTATCCCGACTCGTCGCACACCTGGCATTTCGACTTCCGATTTGTTAGAGCGTATTATTTCCGGTTATCGCAAACGGGACTTGGACGATAATTTGGAAAGGATCGGACGTGCAGAACTCAAGCTCCAAGGCTCGGATTCCGGGGACATGAGTTGAACTTCATCAAGTACTGTGTCAATAGTTCTTGATCAGTGAAGAAAATAGATTTCACTGTAGACATGTGACAGATGGTAGATCCGTATTTTACCTGACCGGCATATCATGCATCATGTGCTGAGGGAGATCAATCAAAGTTGCTGCTGCGGGATTTCCCATTGAGTGAATTGTCTCTGGAATTTATTGACCTGTGGACCGTGGTTGGCACGAAAGGTGCTATAACTTTCATCAAGATCGGCGTACTCTGGACGTCAAACGCAGTTTAAAAAAATCGTGACAGGCAGGAGAGGATAGTTGAGATTTGCATTGCATAAAAAGGAAAGCAGCAAAGAAGAAAAAGGAATAAATAATCGAGGGAACAAACGCGATGCTTCCAGATACATGACTGCCGACCGAATCCATCCAATCCAATCCAATAAACTAGACGAGCTCTGGATGGTTCAGAACGGCAAAAGGGAGCTCGCGCCGCGGAGGGCGATCTGTCCGCCGAACCGGAGGGTCTGGGTGCCACCAGGAAAGTAGGCGAGAACATAGGAGAGGAGGGCGACGACTTGGACTACGCCGGCTAATAGCGAGCCCAGCTGTGACTGTGCCTGCGGTAGCGATGAAACGTCAGGAATGAGGAGAAACCGAGAAAAAAACATGGACTTACTCCGAGTGCAAAGTAGAGAGTGAGACCGAGGCTAGAGAGGTAGACGGCAGAGAACGGCAGGCGTTCTCTGGACGCTAGGTGTTTGATGTGATTTATCGGTCCGACGAGCACCGAGAAGCTGGCGTTTCAGTTTCGGTTTCGGTTTGGACATCGTGTGGAGATTCGCAAGGAATGGGAAGAGAAAGGTTAGGAATGGGTTACTCGAGTGAACAAAGAGACTTGCCCGATCATGACAAGGAGACTTCCCATGCTAGAGAACAAAAAAAAACAAAGAGGCTGAGATCCGGCGCAAGGGTTTCAACACAAGGGGGCGAGGGCGAACCTGAATGCAAGCGCAAACTTGGCTGGACGAATGGGGAGCCATGGGAGCCCGAGAAAGGCGAAGAAGAAGCAAACGCAGGCGCCGACGAGGCATGCGCCGAACCCGAGCAGTCTGGGGGACGCGCGTTGGCGGGAGCAAATGCCAGAGTCAGCAGGAGAGACACCGGGTTAGACAATCCGAATTCTTCCGAGGACGTACCTCTCCCATCTAGAGAGCGCGAACCAAGCCTCGTCTTCGTTGGAGCGTTCGCTCGATCGGAGGGGAACGTAGTCGCCTGCGACGGCGTTGTAGAAGCGGGAGAACGGGTTCAAGGGTTGTTGGGCGGGCTGGGCGGCGGCGCGCTCAGAGTCGTCGGTAACGCCTTGAGTCCAGCGAAACTGAGAGAGGTTAGATCGAAAGTTTTGTTCGGTCGACGAAGGAGCCATCGGAGACGTTCGTTGCGGGTAATTTAGTGCTGCGTTCCGTAGTACTATTAGGATGGGAAATTGATACTATAAAGGTAACTAGACCTCTCCCCTCCTCCGAACCACTTCCCACTCTATCCGAAGAAACACCCATATCCACCTCCGCAGGATCTCTGCCATCTCCAGCCAAAACATGAGTGCACTCCCCTCTGACTGTAAATGAAGGTGACTCGACAGCTTGATGGACCACGTCATACGCAAGACGAAATTCAAGAAGATGACCATCGGGTAAAATGGAAGAGGATATAGAAGCACCGTGCGCAGCCCGTACGGATACGTGGTCTTGCGACGGCCTGCGGAGTCAAACGACGACGATACCTTGTCTATTGAAGAGATCGATTCATCATGTGACCTCCTGGCTAATACCGTGCTCGATTGTCGCGAATGGAATACAGAAGATCGTGATCCGGTGGACTTGGAAAGCAACAGATCAAGTCCCCAATCATTGGTCAAGTCCCACCAAAACGAATACAGCGAATTGACGACGACTGACATGAGCCTAATCGAACGTAAGCTGGGTGATGACGGTGGATAGAGGACCGACGTACCAAAGACGAAAGAGCGGGTGTTCGCCATGCCATCCTTGCTGCATGACGGACTTGCCGTGAGTTTGAACTAGGTCCGAGATCACGATTCTTTGAGCTGCAGAGAGAAATATGACGGGAAAGGACGAAGCGTATTTGATCGCATTGAAAAGTGGACGACGGCTCGAGTTCTTTGGTGAGGTATACTCGACGAGACACTGGCGTAAACGAATCAAGTATGGCAAGCTACCCTCATCTTAGCGTCCATGAACTCCGGCCAAGTTCGCAGGCGGCAACTCACCTCATGAGAATCGGTAGTATCCACTGGTACCAACCGTCCTGCGACGGAACTCGCAAAAGGCTGCCTCCCGGAAGCAGCATGCACAACGACAACGACATGTCACCAAGAACTTTTGCAAACGATGTCAGGATATCGGCAAACACGACATCCGACAAGGGTACAGAACTGCCAGACTCGGAGGCAGGATAGAGACACCTCGCAGCGGTGCTACAGGGACGGATGTTAGGAACGTATACCGCGAATCAGGGTGAGATTTTCACGAACAAGAGAAACCAGTCACGCTCTCGTTTGTGAAAGAGGTCATATGGACACACGAGCGCTGTCATCACGCCCAGAATGCATACGGCAGGGATATATCTAAATATATCAACGAGAACGACGTCCGAATGGGTTGTGGCTCGAAATATAAGCCAAGCGGTGAGACACCAGAGCGTGTATCCGACGAAGACGCGGTAGAGTGGCACGTAGAACGAACGGGCGGGGGCGGGGTGATGTGCGCCGGACGAGGACGAGAGCGGAAGGCGGTTGTTGCTTGCGTGTAACTCCAAAACACGAGGACCGTCGACGCCGAACAGCTGGAGTACGTGGAGATTTGTCGCCCATCCCAGCAGACCGAAACCGATCAGAAAAAGAACGCGAAATGGGAGCGGAAAGGTGGCTGCGAGAGGTACTTTGTCGTCGACGTACATCACGAGCTAGTTGAAGATGCAAAGTGTTCAAAACATGCGGGACGACGACGACGGGCGGTGAACTTGACCGTCGTCGCACAGTTCTATCATACGCAGCCTATCACACGGCCATGTCATATCCAAACTAGACATAACGTGACGAACCGGCACCGAAAAAGGATGCACAATAGCTACACGAGTGACCAAAACATTCAAATGCTACTGAACGATAAGAATGTACATGCACATGCACTGTATATTTGCTGGATGTGAATCACGATGATGACACAGAACAAGATGGTAGGAAAGAAAGAGTAGACTGCAAATAAATGCAAAAGTAAGACATAGCACACACGAAAAGGTCGCCTCCACACACCTTCAAGATCCCTTTGGTGCTTCCTTGTGGGAGATAGCTTGCTCCTCACCCATAGCAGAGACAATTGTAACAAGAAGTTCCTTGTCCGCAGCAAAGTCTTCCAAAATCTTGGACCCGAGCTCGCCCTCAGGCACTTTAACATCGTCTTTGGAGGCCCCATCTTGCCCCATGAGGTTAAGATACCCGTCGTCGATGTTCACCTAGAAAATATATTGAGATCCAGGATTAATTCAAAGGATATCAGCACCCACAAGCTGGTATTCATTTCGATTAACGTTGGGGACATCCACGTTGTGAGTAGACGGAGAGAGCTCTTCCTATTTAGGTATACAGAGTTGGTGCACATAGTTGCTCAGAGATACAATGATACAATACCAATTTTTTTCCAGTAAAAATCTAAGCAAGACGAAGTCAGGGAGAGGGAATCGAGATCATAGGGAGACCAGAACATACATCAATGGCGACGAGATGGACCTTGGCGTGTCCGTGTTTGCCTGTTTTCGACGTCGACATATCGACGATTTTGCAGGGACGACCTGGGGTAGATAGAGTACATCAATCAGCCGATACGACCTCCAAACAATTGAGATTTGAATTTTAGCTACCTTTGATCACCACATGACCATTCTTGCGAAGTGCAGAACATTGCATGGGGTAGGTGAGCGAGGCGCCTGCATGGGCCTAAAGGTCGGGATCGAGTGCGATCAATGGGGAGGATGCGGCGAGAAGGATCAGGAAGCGGACCTGCTCAAACGTTTGCTGGTGTTCATCGTCAGACATCGTTGCGAATGGCGATGGAAAGGAAAGTCTAAGGTAGAGGGGATGAGAACGAGAAAAACAGATCGACAAACGCGATCGCGGTTACTTCTTTCAAGCTCCGACAGCCAGCATGTGACTAACGCACACAGCAAATCGGTTTGGAGGAACACCATCCCCCGTGTAATATGCAGCTGAGTAGGTATGTAGTACTCGTCGTGCTTCATTTGACTCATATGCCCGTGGTACAGGTGATGGGACCAGGTCGCAAGTTAGGGTTCCTTGTGTCGGGATATTAGCTTTACCATAAGGCAAGCCACCTCCTCTGCTTTCGCTCACTCATGTGTTACCCTATAGGGATCGGCAAGTGGTGCCTACTGATACGGCTGAATTATTAAAGTGATAATCAAGATGAGCTAATTGATGATGGCATACATTGGTCGTGCTCTAGCAAGTTCAGCGAGTCCAGACGTTTTTTTTGTTGTTGCGTAAGGTACATGGCTATTGGGGGTGCTTTACTTATCATTGACTCCATTTGCCAAGTAAAAATTGCCATTTACGCTGCTTCGGTACCCGGGACCTTCGGCACGCAAACCTCCCTCACCGAGATGATGTTGATTCCTCTCCTTCACTGCCGCCCGAAACACATTCTCCCCGTCGACCGAGTTGTTTAGCACGCCTTCCCGAATGCCGAGCAATGTCACCAATATTTGCTCTCCTTTCCTATGCAAGCCACTCGTGTCAGAACTACTAGTTCACTCGACCTCACCCCACACGACCTCAGGTCAACGACGGATCTCGTTCACCTGTCCGTACCCAGTTTACAGGGGCTGGACCAATTCTTCGTGCAAACTCCGCTCTCCCCGCACGGGATTCCCGTGCTATCATCAACCCTCCAAGCGAATTAATCACCCCTGGCTCAGAGTCAAGCACAGAGGGAAATGATACTGCAGAAGAAGACGAGGTACAAGACATCGTTGAAGAGCACTTGTCCTCCGAGGACGACACCACAAGAAATGATCGCCCAGTATCACCGCTTAAGCCCTACTCCACCGGGGTCGTTGCGAGTGGAGGTATCAGCTCGTTGAAACAGACCGCCACTGGGACGCGATACGGTGCTGCGCTCAGTAGGAGCCCAGCCAACCCCGGAAAGATATGGAGCCTCGGTGGTACGACACCCGTGTGTCCACGGTGCGGCAAGAATGTGTATCTTGCGGAACAGGTTGTTGAAATTCATTTAAACGGTATACATGCTGATGCGGTTCATAGATGAAAGCAGTCGGAAGGACGTGGTATAAAGGATGCCTGTGCTGTGCCTCTTGTAATACAATATTAGACTCTAAGCGGCTGAATGACAAAGATGGAGAACCGCTCTGCGGAAGATGTTATGATAAGATGTTATTATAAGGTGTGACGTGTCTTGCATGCAGATCTCCATCTGACGTATTTTATACAGTGCAATGAAGCGGTTATGCCTTACTCGGAAAGATTGTTGAGGAATACCCCTATCCCAGTTATCTACCATTGATGCTGAATAATGTATCTTTCAGGACTTTTTGATACTTATCATTATTCCATGTGTGTGTCTGTACCACCTGCCTGTTTTTTCCAGTGTCATATTCACCACACTTTCATATTTGTGCCAAGGCTCATCTGCAGACATCAAGTCTCATGGCTAATGACAAGCCACCTTCCACAATAGGACATAAATCTAATTATTAAAGGGCTCTCAAAGTTGTGAAGCATGTTTTAAAAAGCAAGTTCAAGTTCCATAAAGTATATGAAAATGTGTTGTCATGTATTCAGACTTTGATTCTGGCACTTTTGAGATCTGATCAAACACTGACAGCAAGTGCATTTATCATTCATGTGCACATAAGACTCAGAGAAGGTTCACACACCATACTATGTGTTATAGCCTTATAGGCCTTCAAATTAGTATATGTGACAGACTGACAGTTATGACAGTTACAGTCATGCTACAGTTGACTCCCTTGTAACCCATACCCCACATAATCCATACTCTCTTCTAACCCATACATTTTTGGATCTCCCGAGTTGGTTCGCAGGGATTTCATACCCATACCCTGTAACCCATAGCCCATGCATATCTTGGGGTTCAATAACCCATATGTTCAGTCGGATATTGCCAGAATATGTCTATATTAGGCATTTTTATTATATAATCGATATAAAAATGTTCCAAATGTGGCAACTCAGACCCAACTTCGAGGCCCATTCCCACCAGCATTCATAAGACCCATGGATATTCTCAAAAAAGGGCTAAAGAAGCTTCAAGAGCAGACACGGCAGTGACGAGCCGCACTTGAGGCCGCATTAAAAGCCAACCAACCCATCTCAGAGGCTGATGAAGAATGGTTTGATCATGCTGGAAATTTAGTGCATGAAATTTGTCTGGTCGAGAAGTTGGATATCACTGAGGATTATGAAAAGGCAGTTGAGGAGCTGGATCCAAGAGACTGTGAAATTGTGCTGGATGTAGGGATGCATGTGATGTATCATCCAAAAAGCACAAATATATGTTTCAAGTTTTTGTAATGATACTATGGGTTTCATGGTGACTGAGCTTGCCACTGTAGGCCTTGGGCTGGTAGAGTCAGATGCCAATACCATGATGACTGAGTCCAGTGGTGAGAAAACTTAACAAGCACGCTCTACTATACCTCAGAAAAAGGAAAATGTTGAAGGCAACCTAAATCCAGACGGACTATGGCACCTCGACTCGAACTTAACTATGAGAGGGGACTGTGTAGGATGGAGGGAATCCAACCAGAACAAGACTGGCTTATTTGGTTGCTACATTCAAGTATTTATACTACTGATACATGTGCACAGACCAGCTTAGGGCAGGTCTGAATAGGCTATGCTAACTAATAAGGTAACGTGTCAACGAGTGCTATAAAGATAAAGGTACAGGTCACGTGATGCTGACTAAGGAAGTCACGTGACATGAAAAGTAAAGAGAAAGGTATAAGGTCGAAAGAGGTCACGTGATGCTGACTAAGCGGGTCACGTGACTGATTTTAGTGGACATGTGTACTAAGAAAATGGAAGGTTTGTAACAAATGTGACACTTGGCTAACACATTACAATTCTTACTAACTGGTATCACGCAAATGGCAGAAATCAGACAAAGACGGCACAATACTGGGATAAAGTATATCCATCTCTCTGACTCAAGCAACCCAAGATCTCAGAGTGGCTCAAGCAAGGACCTGTGTGGCAAGAGGAGCATGACACCAATACGGGCATGTCTCACTCAGCAAAAAGGGTCTGTCAGATACAGCATCCAGATGTCACAGATATGTTGGATCTTTGGGTCTCAAAGGCAATGGCGGAGAAGGTTTTGCTGACAGGAGACCTGTATCAGAAATGGAGGTCTTTTGCAGATCATGCTGGTGTTCCAGGAGATGAGCAGCTTAGTTTGAGTGATGGGTGGCTAACTCAGTACAAGTAGTGTTTTAAGGTCCAGTCCTAGAACCAATAAAAAGACCGAAACCAAACCAAACCGGACTGAAAAAGACTGATATTTCGGTCTTTTTTGGTCCAGTCTTTCCCCAGTTTCACTTGGTCCTGGTCCTAGTGTTTTGATTTTGAAAAAATAAAAAAACCAATAAAGACTGGTTGCAACCGGTCCTTTCTGGGAACCAATGTTGCTCCATTTGCATATATATCGATGTATTTTCCCTGATTTTTGCATATTTGTACAATTTAATTTGAGCATGTTATAATATATTTTGTAAAAGTACCCTCTCTAATGACATACAACTCAAAATTGTTGATATCATGTCCGTTTATGGATGGAATTATATGAGTATTAGCGGGAATGAAAGGCAGGAGTCTGTACTAGACTCGGCACAGCCATCACTAAGCGCAATTCACACGCTGGCAGATCACATGAATTGGTATTTTGAAGTCAATATAGTCAAAAATAACATGAATTCTTAAAATGGACATAACTCAATGATCCATGGACCAATTTGGATGACAAAAATATGGGCCAGAAGCCAGGAATCCAACATATGTTTGGGTTGGTCGGTCTTTCAAAAAGACTGAAGACTGAACCGGACCGAACCAAAAAAGACCAAAACATCAGTCTTTTTTGGTCTTGGTCTGGTCTTTTCCAAATTAGGCAAAAGAGTGGACCAGACCGGACCTTTAAACACTAGGTACAAGCATCACATAGGCTTGAAGCAAATAAAACAGCATGGTGAAGCTGCCTCTGCAAATGAAGACACAATTCAGAAGGAGTGGTTGTATGTTCAAAAGCTGAGAAAAGATGGTGAATACAGGTGACATGATATTTTCAATGCAGATGAGACCAGGTTGTTCTATGCGTAAGCTTATCTTACTTATCTTTGACATGCCATGAATAATAAATAAACAAAAAGTATGCCACCAGATCGTGAACTTGCCGACAAGCAATACCTGAGTCTGGTATCAAAGGAAAAAAAGACATTGTCATATTTATTCACAACAAATGCAGATGGCTCAAAGAAACTGGTGCCATTGATCATCGGGAAGGCCAAGAAACCCTGTGCATTCCAGAAAAAGTCTGCTGTGGAGCTTGGCTTCTACTATTGTCACAACAAGAAGGCCTGGATGACTGGATCCATCTATCAAGAATGGCTGAAAAGTTGGAATGCAGAACTTAAAATGGAGGGTCAACAAATTCTTTTGTTTCAGGATAATTTCTTGGGTTATATCGTGCCCAACACTCTCACCAACATCTGCATCAAGAACTTTGCACCAAACTTGACCTCATATAATAATTCAGCCAAATGACCAAGGGATTATTTGTTGTTTCAAGGCACACTACCGAGCCAAGTTCATCCATCGCGCAGTCAATCTCTATGAAACCGGTGTCACCACCGCTTAGATCTATGATATAGACCAGCTCAGAGCAATGCACCTTGCTGACGAAGCCTGGGGTGAAGTTGATACAACCATCATTCAGAATTGCTGGCATAAAGCAGGGATTTTACCAGACCTCAACACGACAGACGCAGTGCCAATGGCCCAACCATCAATTCCCATATCATCACTCATTTACTTTGAACATCCTGATGATCCCATCGTGCAAGCTGAAAAAGATGTTGCAAACTTGCAATTGCTCTTGATTCCCTGGAGACAGTGGGAGTCCTCCAGGCTCCAATAGTATAATCAAATGGATTTGTGCAAACTCAATCCCGCAATGAAATCTCACAATATTTTTGATGCAATGGACCAGGATATATTTGACGCTGTGATGGAAGCTCAAACACTACAGGACGAATCAACGGCTATGGACTCGGAAAATGATCTCCATGACGCACCCATCAAAAACCCTCCAACACACAGTGAGCCTGAGTGAGGCACTGCAGGCAACCTTCATGTTGCAGCAGTATCTGGAGGTTGTTGATAGTCCGTTTGCTCGTAAGATGGACACAATGTTGGGTACATTCGGGCAAGAAACTCATGCGTTGGGAATGAAGAGTATGAACAATGCTAAAATAACTAGTTATTTCCTTTGTAAGTAAGATACACTGTACCTTAATAGTCCTACTAGACGGCATATATGTGAAAGTTAGTTTTTGGGCGCTAAAAGTGTACATAGTATGAAACCCATACTCCCTCATAACCCATACATTTTGGCCAGAATGAACAGGTATGGGTTACAAGGGAGTCGACTGTATTAGCATGAAAATGTCACATCACTATTTAAATATATTCATATACATTAGATATCATTTTTACTGGCATTTGACAAGAAAATAATTTTGGGTGTCCCATAAATTATGGACCTCCCATAAGTGATTACAAATTTAAATTTAAATTCATTGAATCCATTTTTTATTGAAGAATGAGGCTGGGATCCATTGTTTATATTATGGGACACCCATGGATATGTGCCAACTTACATAATGGCTCCATTTGGCCTAAAATCCAATTCTTCAAAAGGTACCCAAGCCCATGAAGAGCCCCATCCCTGACTCTCATGAAGTCAAGAACAAAAAACTAGGCACCTGAAAACAAAATTGCAGGCAGCTTCACCACACCCAGGATTCCCACACAATGGTCCAGGTTTCCACCAATGGTCCCAACTGTTTTGGACCTTTTGGGGATGTACATGCTGTATGTATGACCTCTAAGTCATGAGACTAGCTGGGAAATCATCAATGCACATCCACCCCATGCTGAACACACATTACACACCTAATATATTTAACTACATCAGTAACATCATCATGCTTTCTCCTTATTGTAGTACAGCCTGCCTAGCATGGATTATGTAGAGTAGTATAAAATGTGAATACTAGAAACAGAACAAACCAGTCTTGTTCTTGTTGGATTCTCTCTGACAACAACTAGTCACCTCTTGTAGCTTCTTTAGTGTTGTGTGTGCCAGATGCTGTATAGTGTCTTAGGTTGCCTTTACTGAGTGTCTGACATTCAGTTGTGTTCTCAAAATACTGGGGTGCATATCACCAAGTTGTGTTTATTTCAAGTGACTTGGATGGTGTTGATGTGTTTGGTAGGTTCCTGGTTGGCTGTGATTCTATTGAATCAATGACATTAGCAACATTTTGTTCTTGAGTACAATTTATAGTGGCTTATCGATGATAGGTTTGTTTCCAAGTTACCTTGCTGTTGTGCTTAGGTGCTTGATAAGGAGGACTGACAATGTCTCTTGTTCCTATACCACCATCATCCCCCCATGGGAATTCCACCACACCACCTCGACGCCCACCCCATCAATGCTCCCTTGACTCGCCCTGTGCAGTGCCTCTTTCTGAGGTCGGTAGGAGGTTTCACTCCTTCCCCAAGGGGACCCTTGCTCTTCGCTATGTCCCGCCCTCCATCCCCAGTTTTGTTGCACGCCATCTACGTGCCCACCCTCACACCTGGCGCTGGACGGTCAAGGACGGCCCACACAAAGGTGTATCTTTTGATGTGCCATCCATCCCCCTTGCGTGCCCTAAGGGCAGCACCAAGGCCACCACCTGGGTGGTCTCTCTTTTCCACTTGTTCAAGGCCCACCTGTCCCCCTCCGCCCTGGACCCTGAGACAGGGAGGGTTCTGCCGGCGATAGTTCGGCTGTACCAAAATAACATGCTGCTCCACTTTCGGACCCAGCTCGCTTCATCGAAGCATCCCCCTCCCACACCCTCCCCTTTGGTCCCCACAACCTCTCAGGGTCAACCACCTTTGAAGGCGGCTGCTCTAGCAGTGGCCATTGCAGAATTCAGGGCGCTGCAGCAGGAAGTAGCAGACCTACGGGCCCAACTCTCCACTTTACTCGACCAACAGGCTTTTTGCTCACCCCCTCCCTCCCCTCAGACCGTCATCCAAAGCGGTACCCTGCATGACCCACCAGCCCCTCCCTCTCCCATCTCCACCACTTCCGCATTGAGTCACACAGCACCCCCTAGCCACGACTGGCTTCAGCAACTCCTAGACAATGATAGATGCCCACCATTCATATTCAACCATGTTGACTCCTCGATGCGCCCCACCCTCACTAACAATATGCCCGACGACGTCCCACAGGTGGTCCAACTACTGCGTACGGCGGCTCCGCCAATGGGGACATCGTGCTCTCCATGCACACCGAGGGTGACTTAGTTGTCATCTCCGTGTCCCTGGGCGCTGGACTCCTTGACCGCCCTGCGTCGGAGTGGGTGCAATCTTGTCTCTTCCATATTCGACCAAATATCATGAAATAGCCAGTGCTATCACGCGCCAAACCACCTCCGGACCTTTTCTCTCCTTCACCTTCTTTTACTCTTCTCTTGCATTTACATCCACGAGGATTCCTACTGTGTGGGGTAGGGTTAGTCTAGATTGGCCTCCTTGCTGCTGACGTTGTTGATTCATATCTTCACCCTATTTTCTGACCATGCGATGGGCCCCCTCGGGGGTCGATGCACCTGTTACTACTCCGCAGTTTACGATTAGCATAGGCCTCATACCCGCATCGCATCAAGAGAGCTACACTGGCTGTTGCTTAGGTAGACTGTCCTCATAGAGTAGCTACACTCCATATAGGACAAAAATTGAATTTAAAAAAAAAAAAAAAAAAAAAAAAAAAAAAAAAAAAAAAAAAAAAAAAGTGGTACGCCGGTTTTACAGATGATAACTGTGTATAT
>JBBPOK010000406.1:0-27865 GCA_038091415.1 Leccinum variicolor
GAGGGTGAGGATTTCGGGTTGTCGGCGATGTTGCGTGGTTTCACACACTTACGGAGGCAGGAGTTCACCGCGGCCGGCTCGAGGCAGACGCATTACCCGCGGTAGTGCTAGCGCGTCGCGGCGGTGAGTGACATCACGGGTCACACACTGTCACGCATTATCATCTTGCATATCCGTGGTAATGCATCGGGATTTTCCGGGTCCCGACTCTATGCATTATGAGCATTTCAACTGTACACAGTATGTAGTGCGAATGCCACATACACAGGCACGTACCTGCACGCCACATACTCTCGTGGAGGAAGTGCCATCCTCCCACATGCAGCTGAGGGCACAAACGTTCGAGGTCCGACGGGGACGTGTGGGGTGAGGTAGGGGGATTGACCCGCGCACGTGCCCTGCGGCATTTGACGTTCTGTAGACAGAAGTTCCGAGCGGACAATCTGATTGTTTATATGTAAATGAATGGTACCGAACGTTACGAGTTACTTCTCACTCGGCGGCCCGCACCCGTTTCTTCTCTTTTGAAAGAACGTCTAAATCGCCATTCGCCCTCAACACGGACACCCTCCAGACCCTGCAAGCAATACTAATTGTAATTTACATACGCGTGGAACTGGTCTGACTGACAGGTCCGTTCACAGAGTCTCCACGTGAAGCCTATCGAGGGACGGCATGATATGTATTGCTCATGCCCATGTGAACGTTGACGTCCGCGAGAGACTCAGACTCATAGTAAATATAGCTCGCTCTCCTACTGGCCCTGGCGAGGCTAATATTCTGCTCAGCGTGATTCGACGCCACCCAATCAAAGGACCGGGTCTAGATGCACCATTCATTATTTAATATATTTCGCATGCACTCTCTGAACCAGCGGACCCATGATTACGTCCCAAGCTGTTCATGGCGCATGAGTATTAGTATTGTGATAATCGTCGAGGGTTTCCAGAACCCAGAACCAGAACCAGGGAATCAGTCAGGCCAACTCTAAACTCTGAAAAGATGACCCGCTCCTTGCTCTCTTTAACCTTCACACTCGTCCAACTTCCGTTTCCTTCTTCGTAGGCGGCCGGAGCCGGAGCCAGACCCGGGCTCAGGATCAGATGGTGATACAAGCGGAAGAGTCTCCGTAGTAATGCTCCCAGATGCGGGACGCTCGTTGTCACGAGCGTCGTCAACAGCAGCGTTAATGCCATTCAGCTGATCACCACAAGACGAGGATGCGGCTCCTGTGCTCCTAACTTGAGCACCAGGCAGGTTCGTGGGCTTCAAGGGTAGGCCATCGCCATTGTTTTCGCCTTCGCCTTCTCCTTTCGCGTTTGCCCGTACTGTTCTTGCCCGCTCGTTGGGTACAGAAGTACTCGTAGATCCACCACCAGCAATACTTTCCGCATTCGAAGTCAATTCGATCGACCCGTTCGCACGCCCATCGTCAGTATTGTCACCGACAGTCGGCCCGCTCGGGCATCGCAGCCAAACTTCTAAGCCTTTGTCTCCAACGACACTACCGACGGAGCCAAAAAGGCACCCATGAGCATGACCCTCGCCTTCGTTCGCAGTCTCCAACACACTCGTCTGTGCCATCGAGTTTGTATTCGCCTCTGTCGTCGTCGCGGTCGGAGTGGTTGTATTCGAACCACAACTGCTCGCCACAGCACCTGGAAACCTCTTGGACACAGCAGGAATTACGATCTTCAACCCACTTGACGACGAGCGACCAGTAGTGGTATCGGATCCCGAGCACCCGGAAGTGTTCTGACCGTCTCCCGAGGCAGAGACAGACGTAGACGCGGAGGCGGACGCAGACACAGAAGCTCTGGACGCCGATGCGGAGCTCACGCTCGGAACCTCTGACGACAACAGGGCAGGGGAAATCGGGGGCTGCGTCCCCAGACTCGATGGTTGTAAGGGACGATGCCTCGTGTGGCCCGACATCGTTTTTCGAAGAGGCGGCAGCGGCAGCGCAGGCATGGGAGTCACCATGGATGTTTCCGACGTCGTATGGTCAGATTCAGAATCACTAGAACAAGGAAGTTGCGCCGAACTCTTCCTCTGTCGCGGAGGTGCAATGGCGCCTTTTGGAACTCGCTTGCCCCTGACTCCTTGAGAGCGCCCTCTTCCCTTGCCTTTGTTTCGTCGCTCGTTCGTGGCCGCTTGTTCACAAGCTTCCTGCGCGCGCTTCGTCGGTCTCACTTGACGGCCAGAGTGAGTCGTCACAGGCTCCACATCGGTTCGTACCTTTACCGCGTGGATCGGAAGAGCTTCGTGAAAATATCGTGAGTCAGTCTACACTGCGTTACAAGAATGAATGCAAGATGTCCTGCGCACGTTTTCTGATCCGCGAACTCGTCTCAACGCAAAAGGGAAGATCCTGGCTCATTTTAAAGTCTAAGAATTGAATCGTACGAGAAAGGTCAACTATTGCATCAGTCCAGATTTCACAGGGACTGACCGTAGCCGAATGAGAAATCCTCGACAACCAGGCTAGTTCTCCCGCAAAAGCGCATATGCTCGAGGGCAAACTCGACCAGCCGGTCGATCAACTGTACAAGGCCTTCGTAGAAACCGTTCATCACGATGGTCAAGAGCTGGACACAAAGTTGAGCGCCGGAACGAGAGAGAAAGAGAGATATCATCAAATCAAAAACATACCGTCGACACGTCATTGCATATGTTCGTCATACCATGCCGGGACCGGAAGTATTCCTTTGCCCAGCGATCGATGTTTATAAAGTTTTCAATGAGCTGAGGGCCGAGTTGACGAGAACGGTCAGTACAGTCTTTGCGATCGCGGTTAACGAGCAGCTGGAGCGAGCCCAGGACGAAGTCGGACGGCTCGTCTATCTGAGAGAGATAGAGAGAGATACGTTTGATCAGATGGGGAGAGGCGCTCGAATGTTTGTGGCACGCGTACCGACACCTCGAGTTTTCGACATCGCGGCAACGAAATCTGGCGATCTGCGTATTCTTGCAAGATCGGTCTGTTGTGCGTGACCCAGTCCTCGACGGACTGCAGCAATCCAAAGAGTTTGAGCATGTCCACCAATCGGAAAGCAAAAGCGTGACACTCACGTTTTCGACACTGGGGAAGCAGAATTGGGGACTCGAAGATCTTGTCCGAAGACCGCTGTCCTCGTCGTCCGTCACAGCCTTCCACTTTCCTTTTTCCGTGATCGAATACTGCGACGCGTTCGCTTCTGCGTCCGACTCTTCGCTGTCTGATCCGCCACTCCCACCCGGTTCGTCGTCGACTAAAAAAGAAGAAAAAGAAAATCGACGGAGAGGAGAGGAAGGGGTATCATTGTTGTCGCCGCTCGTGTGCAACAGTGCGGGAAAGATACTGGGTGGGATCCTTTGTTGCGCGTGCTCGTTGATCCCGACTTCGTGCCACGGGAACTCGTCTTGGAGGGTGACGGAAGACACGTCGTCAAACGTGCCACCATCGCAAGACGACCTGGCCATTGATGCCATCGTTGTTGTAGGTTTTGTGGTCACTCCGGATGGCTGACAGGAGAACTCGGACCTGGTACCATCGGTAGTGGCGGGGGTAGGTGCGGCAGGCCACGCCCGCGTTGACACCCAATCAATGCCTTCCGGGGAGTCCAGCTCCAGGATGCTCAGCCGTGGCGTACTCGCACGATTCGTGCTGCTAGCCGACGTCGATGAACCGATGTTGGGAAGAGATGGAGATTCCATTGTATGGGATCAAGATGATGATGGTTGTAGATTGAGCATTTATTTGTACAGGATGTGGTATGGAGCAGTCGCGGTGTGGCTCGATGTCATGTCAGAACACAAAGTCGCCTTAACTTTTGGTTTGCTTTGTTCAACAAAAGACCCGACTTGGAGTGCATTTTCATGGTGGATTTGGTGTTTTGGAGAGGCTCGAGGAAGTCTGGCTGTTGGAGTTCAAGTTAGTGAAGTGGAGAAGAGCGAAGAGTGCATAATTCCCACGAAACCAGACATGTGCCGATCGCGATTCGCCGCCGAAAGCTTCGCTCTTGAACTGGAATCGGGTCCGTTTCTTACTCCATCTCCCCTCGCCGAGTTTTTTTTTTTTGGGAAGGGGAAAATCGTTGGACTTTCCGTTTCAATGTACTGATCAAACATTTCTCTACAGCCTGCAAACTACCAGATCAGTGTTGACAGAAGCGGGGGGATATAGCTCAATGGTTAGCTGACAGCTATACATACGGGGAGACAACTAACAGGTGCCGGGGACGAGTCGCCAGGGGTAAAATATGTGAGTTTGGAATCCGTTCAATTTAAACACGGATCATCGGGAGATATCGATATCGGGAGAAAGAGTTCAGAATACCAGTTGCAGGCTCTCTCCTGAAAACATGTTTCGCTGGACCCTCTTTGGCTTCATATCAAGTGTATCAATGCATTTGACACACGGAATGCTTACCTTGCTTTTGCATCAAGTCTTACAGTTTCATACTGCTTTGGCCGGTTCGGTTCACGCGTAACTACATGCTGTCGTAGTTTGACAGATTTTTACACTGTCATCAAACGCGCATGCATGGATACAACCAATTTACACGAGCTTATCAGCATTCAGCAGGGTAAGTCACAAATGTTAATCAGTCATTGGTTCTGACGAATGTGTGCTACAGTACTAGATCATTCAAGGCTCACTCATATCGATCATTGATCATCGCCGAGGCTGTTCCTGACAACTGCGTAGCCTCTGAAAATTTACTGCTACCGCCATCATCATTGATGGCTCCATCAGCAACCTGAGCGCTCATTTATGTCAATACTACACGTTCCAGTTTCAAGTCCCAGGTGCTTTTAAACACGAACATGCCCCATGCAGTCGTTTGGCGTCTTTTCGTTCACATCCTCGGGTGCAGGCCACCTTCCAAGTACACTGTACTACCAGTGCTACTATCACTGATCATCATTGCCTCACTATCGTCATCGCCATGACCCGCTTATCCTTCTTTTCCCGTATATTCCGCTTTCGGAGTCGTCGCAGTGCAAGCCAGAAAACAGCCAACCCGGAGACGGTGTCACGACAACAACACTCTTCCTCTTCAGAACCGACTCAAGTACACCCGGGCCCCGCGGTCACTGCATCGAACTTCGCTACGCCACACTACGATCATGGCGTTAGTCCCCGGAGCTCCACTCCCCCCGAGTCCGCCATTCCCATCCGAGTAGTCAGCTATGCGACGCCCACCGCCCAGCCACGTTCCGTTTCTGCCGGCCCCGGCCCTCTCCCTGTCTCTATCACTCCCACCATCCCGAGTCCACACACCGTCCAATCCCCACTCACGACCTCATTCCCAACCCGCACATCTCCGACGATTACAGACCCCGCCGAGACACGTAGATCCATCCACGTCTCCCCCATCGTTCCTCTCCGTCCCCTCGATCGTCGTGATGTACATTTGGACGGGCACGTGCATCAAGGCGGGCCACTGGCAGTGCCGCCATCAGAGTCTCAGTGGGTCGCGCCCACTCAGATTTGGGGTGAGCATGGACCACGGCCACAGAACCTCCGCCCAGCGACAAACGGCTCACCCGGCCAGCTGCCGCCAACGCAAGTACGCCGCCGTGTCACCTTCCAAGCGCCCCCTCGCACGCCCACTTGGCAGCAGCCGCCGCTTGCAGAAACCCGCCGCCCCTCAGAAGAGTCTCTGGCCTCCTCGTGTTCCACACTCGTCCCCAATACCCATTTCCGCACCACTCCCGGGTCTCAGGCTGTGCCAGCTCCGGGCAAGGCTGTTGGATCACTGGAGTCCAAGAGCTTCACAGTCGTCGCTGCCGAAATGACCATGGCCGACGAGGAACTCCTGGCCGGCTGTGGCAGTCAGAACGAGAGCAAGAGCGACGCACTAGCTCCATTGCTATCGCAATCACCGGAGACGCTTCCTCCCAGCCGCATCCGAGGCTCGGAAAAAGCCCGCCGGCACGCGTCTCTCTTCCCTGGCACCACACAGCATTATCATCAACAAGTGCAGCACAGCGCCAAAGCGACCCGGTTCTCGTTGCCCGCCACCCCGCGTGCTAGGAATGCTGCTCGAATGTCATTCCTCCCCCTTCCTTCTTCTCCTGGTACTGGTTCGGGCACAGGCTCCACCACAAAGAGAGAAAAGAGGCAGTCGAGGTGGAGTAGGGAGGTGAACAAGCCCGAGACGCAGGATATGCTGAGAATGATGGCTTCAACGGGTCTGAGTGTGTGAAAAGATCCAGATCCTGGCAGATCCAGAAGTTCTCGTGCGAGCCCGGAGTTCGGACGAGGATTTTGTCATGTTTGCTTCCTGTGGTTGCATACATAGGAATCTGTTTCTATTACTTTTCCGCCTTGTGTCAAATAACTTGATAGGCTATACCCTCCTTTGCGTACGTAAACGATCAGGACTTGCCACGGAAGGTGACGATATAATTGGATCTGAATCAACTTGTGATCGACAGAGCGCCCCATCTTAGTATCTAGATGAGGACAAACAATGCACATTGCACACGGCGGCGCACCTACCGCGGGAGGACCCCTAGACCCTGCCAACGGAGCAGGTAAGCGTTGCCAGTGGAGAGACCCAGACCGAGAGGACAGCAAAGTCGAACAATGACGACAAGATCACCACAGCGTCAGAAAATAGTTCGTACACACTGGCAGAGTATGGCGCAGTAACCGCGTAGCAGCCTTGTACTCAGCAAGACTTCGACGAGACCTGTATCACGGCAAAAACCCACCGTGCACACCAGGCACCAAAGATTGTAAGTTTGGACTTACCCAAATTAGTAGCTTGAAGCCGATACTACCGTAACGACGCGAGCCTGATAACAATGGCCCTGATATATTAGCACACTGCACATGGCAGGTTGCAAAGTTGGATGCAGGCTATAGACTATAAATAATAGTGCCGTGGAAATGATCGTATGTACTGTTTGAGACAGCGCTGTACAGGCTATAGTATCGTTGCGCATGGAAGGGGTTTGAAGGTAGGCTCGAGGGATAGATAAACAAAATATCACAAGTCGTCTACAAATGTAATAAACACGAGTTCCGTTATGGATACCGCTACATACGAGATAATCATAAAACGCCAGAACAGCGTCAAGTTGAGGATAGAGGCAAATATCAATACAATAAATGGTAGAGTAATCTAGCTCGTCTGACAGAATCGTTCATCCTAAGTATCTCCAGGTCATCGATAACGATTGACCGTAAAGTCCGTGGCGATTGGCAGATCGGCGAATGGTCATACTTGCTTTCTTTACATTCGTAGCACATCCCATACGATTCCATCCGGGCTATTCGGTCTATGAAAGTGGGTTGAGAATGCATTCATTCCATATATGCCGTCTTTCAGTCGTTCACTGGGCATGCCGACTCGCATTCCTTATCTTTTCTCCATATCGCCAGAATATCAGCAGTCTAGAAAGTACAATGCAGTCAGTCCAACACCATTCATATCACCCTCCTAGAAGGAGGGGAGAGCACACTTACGCAGGACAGCCGATGCCAATCGCAATCGCCGCAAGCACAGTGTCCCCTTTACCGAACCCCAACGCAGAGTACATTGCAGGCGCAAACAGAGGAAACCCACACCCGGCCATAGAACGCAAGAAAGATATCGCCGACAATGCTGCGCAGAAAAATGCCGTGATAGTCAGCAACGACGGGCCAGTGTATTTGCACAAGAACTTGAACACACCAGACGCAGCATATAGAGTAAATGCGTCTATGACGTATGTCTGTATGCATTGAAAGTTGAGAATGATACCAGCGCCGACGAGAGCGATGCCCTGATTGTTACATTGCATGATGAGATGGCTAGCAGGCGGAATGTGAACACTTACGATGTCCGGCGCTATCCAGTGCGTGTGCGCCTCAACACACCATCCGGTAATCAAGAGCCCGATGGGAAGCATAAGTGTACCAACAAACATAGGCGCTGTTGCCAAGCACATATGAGCAATCACCGATCGGGAAAGGACACGAAAGGCAAACGAACGAAGTCTGAATTCGGGTCTGCCGATACCACCGTTTTTGTTCTTGAAATGCACATACACCCTGTCCAACGTTCTAGAATTGATCTGAGAGGCACCCGACAGACCAACCCCAAGAGCGATATAATGCAATCCGGCTATGCCAACAGGCTGTCCATAGACTCCCTCAAATATGGAGGGCATTGTCGTCAGAAATACTATGATACCATATTATTCAGGAGGGACTCCAAATATCACAGAACCACTCACAGTACATGGTTCCATAAAGATACATCATGTATATTCCAAGCAGCTGGATAATTGGTTCTTGAGTGAATAGTGTAAACGGCCGCACGAGTGATTTCGTGAACGTTGCTCGCCATCTGCAAGTCTTCAGTTTCGATGGTACAACTTTTTGGATCATCATACTCACGAGCGATCCCCTTTCCCGTCGAATACTGTTTGCACTTCTCGGTGAGGCAGTTTCTCGACGTCCATCGACGTCCTTATCGCCTGTGCCTTCCTCTCTAATAGAAGAGGAGCAAATGCTAAGCAAAATTCTGTAAGCACGGCATACCGAATCCACCGAGTACCAAACTGACTTTCTCGAAGAAAGAAGAAACCCAACACCTGGACGACCGCATCTGCGATACTCGTCGACCAAAACTAGAATTGAAATTGAAACAGGTTATTGAATCGGAACATCTCTGTGTCTCGAGACGAGTAGACATACCACCCATCTCCATGTTGAACGTTCAGCAATCCTACCAACACAGTCTGATGTATTTCTTAAATGAAGATAAAATGAGAACATACCAAGCACCTGTGATGGGACCAATTACAGGACCAAGCAGTGGTGCCAGTGAATACACAGCGACTGCTTGACCGCGTTCTTCCGTACGCCAACAATCCCCGAGCACTCCACCGCCAATCTGGAGCCATGGGTAAGCCTTGTAGATTATATCACGCTGAATACGTCGCATACCGCAAGTGGGGCGCTACCACCCAACCCAGCTAAAAAGCGGAAAACAAGTAATTGTGATTCATTCTGTGCGAATCCGCATGCAGTATTCCATGCTAGATTGCACCGTGAGTCCAGGGATAGTACCTTGAAGTCGTAAGCACACACCTAGATACCACAGGTTTGCCAATTGTAGCACTCGAGATCGGCCATAAATTTCACTCAACGGGCCGAGGAATAGAGGACCAAAGGCTACGAATTTCTCAATAAAAACAGTGATCCAAACACGTCGAACTAACGCTCTGCATACCATACGCAAGCACAAAGATCGATGTTGTGAACGCGATCAACACATCATTATGAATTCCAAATTGGGCAGCCACTTGATCGCTTGCCGGAGCGATCATGGCAGAAGACACGGGGCTAATAAAAGTGAATGCTGAGACGATGGACGTCGCTGCCCATTTGCTCTTGAAGCTCCAGCTTTGGAAAGAACCGCGTGAGGCATAGGTCGGCTGAGAGGATTATCATACTACTCACTTCTTTGGATTGTTTGGGTCATCAGGACCGTCCCAGTCAATAACAAGTACACCGGCGTGTCCTCCTGGGCTCGATCCTTCGTCCAGTCTATTAGGCGTCCAAGCGTCATCGGACGGATGATTCTCGTGTATCGTCGAAGTTGCAGAGACGTCTCCGTGTCGTTCAAAGGGGCTGGCGAGACTCGGGCGATCGTTCAGCTCATCCATGGGATGGAATTGTTCGCAGAAAGACCCTCCATGGGACAAAAATGCGCCCGTGGTGCTTTTAATAGTCAGGCTCCCCTCCACCATGATAGCGTCCTGCGGCAATCTTGCATAACCAGGTGGTCAGCCCCTGAAAAGGTATTCAAATAACAGACCATGTCCGAGTGAGCTCCCGTCCGCTCCCGTCCGGATGTTCGCACGTAAAATGCTCACTGCACCAGATGGGGTTCAGACTCGGACAGATGATGCTCCGGGTCGGAGGCCCGTCGTTCCCTTGATGGTGAACTTGGCAAGCCTGCTAAAAGTGCTCTGGATTCCGAGTTACAGCTGTTTTCAGCGTTCCCTTTGCATTGCAATGTAATCGGGTGAATATTCTGGTGGTGTATTACGAAATGTAAATGTGTTTCACGAGAGAGGTTGTGTAGGTCAAAGTTGCTAATCGGCTTTATCGGACCAACCTCGTAGGATTCTATTTCCTCATTTGGAACTGGCTTATAAACTCCATTCTTGAGCTCATTGTTTTCTTGTCAGCAAAAACTTGTCAGTAGTCTGTTTTTGTGTCCCTCCCAGACGCTACTGAGTCACCGGACTCTGGACCTCAAGCTCGTGATTGGGTCAACCGGACCAAGTCATATAGGCCCAGTCATACCTTACAATGGCTCTCCCAGGACTCGCAAAACTCTCATTCCGCCAACACAGCAATTTGGACATCCATACGATCCCCAAATACCATGTGTTGGTGTTCTTGATATACCGAGCCGGAATTTCTCCATCCACTATGCAGATCTCAGTTTCCTAGACACGATCAGCGGCGTAGAGTGCTCTGCTCACCCACCTTGTTCTTAGGAGACCGAGTCTCAATGGGATTGCTCTGCCCAGCTTAAGTCCCAAATGCTGCTCGGATCCCGCAAGTGAACTGCTTTGTCTTTCGCCATGTTATCTCTCTCCGAGAGCAGTTTGCCGAGGCACCGGCATACAAAACTTCTTCCTATAACCCAACTCACCATGCTAGGCAAGGCTGTGCCAGCGTTGTAGGCTTCACTCCTACCCCATTTGTATGATTACACTCCCCTCCAGTCATCACAACCAACGTTATCTAGACGGTCTGTGTATGCATGTTAATCTCGATGACCATGTCTAACTTGGGTACACCCCTTCTGCATTCCAAATCAGACCGCACTCGCTGGGTCGCCACTTGCGGATAGATCATGGTACGGATCTGACGAAGGAATTATCACGTCGCGATTGACTCCGAGTCACCTGGAGACTCGGAGATCTGTGTCGCCAGATAACAAGATAACAGCGTGTCTTAAATGCTTACTCGAGAGGAATTAGTATTCGAGATTTGATTCTGTCGACATAGTGTAGTACGTTATATGCGTTCAACTAGCAAGCTTTGCGAATCCAACTCGTGGTTCGCTGCCGAAATCGAACACGGTATAAAACAGCTGGAGGAAGATGGTCCCGACCTCCCAAAAAACTAGATCTGGTCGGGTTCAGCAGTCAGCATCATCCGTTTCAGGAGGAGCCACAATTCCACTGAAACAATCGTCCAGGCTAGACGCGACGCGACCCTGCCCGAGGATGTTGGCAGGGATTAAAAACGGCTTTCTAATGGTAAAAGTCACGGAGGGAAAAGAATTACATGGGACTATAGGGAGTCAACCAAATATTATAAATACCAATTTCAATCGAAGCTTGAACTCACAGGTGTAGAAACTATTCTTGAAGGCCTTGCCACCATACGCCTGGTGCAGGGCCAAAACTCGTGATGAATCACCAACAATGAAGTTGGCACCAGTATCAATGACGGCATGTACATCTGTCAGAACTATCTTGTCATTAACTTTGATGTTATCTATCAAGTTAATCTGCCAGAAACCCTAAAGGGCAACGTGAATCTAAGTATCCATCCACTACCACCTGGCATTTATTCTCACCGGATATGTTATAGGAGCAAAGGCAAGGCTGTTATCAATGTAAAGTGCCTCATTTATTCCACCGAGGTACAGTTCGCCTCCAGAAGCGGTGAGCTTGAGTGAAAACATCGGTTTGGGCAGTTTTCCTTCACTGAAGAGCGTGTGAAGCAGGGGGCTAGCAGGATACGCTGAGAGTGGTGGGAAAGCCAATCCCAGTACACCATCTGGAGCAAACCTGGATGATGCCATATCTGAAGAGTATGTTGATGCAGCACCGATGGTCTGAATGTCTGCCTATTTGTCGGTCAGAAACGATCGCGTTCACAAGCAGTAAAAACATACGGTGAAACCAGCAATGGTTACATTTTCCCTGTATTGTTCACCGGTGGTAATCCCACCATCCTCAAATTCTATACTAAAATATTTATTGCCAGTGAGGGCCTTGGCGGTTGAGGACGAATCGGGATCCCAGAGGTTGTGGTGGCTTCTGCAGTTCTCATCACCAGTTGACGTTGGAACAAAAAGGTCGCTGTGTCGAATAAGAAAAATGCCAGTGAGAGTAGATGGCACTGGCGGAAAAAAACTTACCTTGAACCAGTGTCGAGCTGGACTAAAGTGGTGACCAGAGTGAATGGGTGTCACGAATGCGTGGAATAATTTACCAGTGAAGGATTTGGAAGGAGTGCCAACCAAAATGGTTCCATACCACAGCTCGTTGTTGTGCCAGTTTGTTAGATCAATGCCGGCTCCACTACTGTGTAAGGACCCGTCTCGTTTCACAGCAGAAGGATGCGGTGTTCCCGTGTTCCTTTCATAACTTTTTATGCCATGAATGATCTTGCTAAGAAAAAAATTGTGAGCATAAACGATAGCTGAGGACATCACATAATGATATACGCGCTATGTGATGCAACATGAGATATGAGCACATCAATATTAACGGTTTTCTTGACGTTCAGGGACGAAGAATGTTTGGTGAGTGGTATGACCATGCCATTACTTGCTCCCCTAGGATCAGGTGTTGGGGCGGCCAAAACAGCCACTAGGGCTGCAATGGTTGTGATGACCTGCCAGTGGAAGAGCATCGAGTAGCAAATGTGGAGAGAAGAATTACATGCGCTTGACTTATGGGATGCACCTCTAGTAACCTGATGACAAAAATCAAAGAATCAAAGTGATGAATCGATGAAGTTTCAATCACGCTTGATTCAAGAGATTTAGATGTACATGACACGCAAAGTCCCAGACGCGTGCTGTGTTTCAATTTGCCACCCCCTAGTACCAGATCGTTGTCGTGATTCGAGTACATGATATCCATAGCATCCACCATTACTGCATTTATCACACGTCATTCGTTATCAAGGGTATACGCTAATTTGTTCTTGCGTCTAAAACTGTCGGAGGGAATTACGGGACCACGGGAGGCCTTACGCCTGGCCCGCTGGGGAATTCGCGGAAGCCGGGGAAGCGTTGGGGAAAAGAGGCCCCTTGGTACCCCACCCAGGACGAAAATAAATTCCCAAGGCCCACTTGACTCGGGAAAGAAAATATTAACTTCGGGCCTGACCGCCTCGGTTTGTATGTACGAAGTTTATCACTGACGCCATGACCTTTCCTTTCACTCTTTCGCTCTTTCTCAGTGAGCTCGTCTCAATTCTGATCCGTTCCTTCATCGACAGTTTCAACCTCATCTACACCAATTCCACTATGCTTTCCGCGATCGCTCTTCGAGATCCTAGGAGGCATGTCGCAGGAGGATGTGTCATGATCTAGATACTTGCCATACGGGCGTCGTAACCGAAACAACGCGCACATTTCAGGCTTTCAAGTTGTGGTCGTCTCCTTCGGTGTCCTCAGCGCATTGGCCATCATTGACTGGTAAGCGATCCAATCTTCTCGCGCGCCTCGCAGCTCAGCCCCGCGATCCAATCTTTGCCACCAGAGCGCGAATCTGGACGAAGAAACTAGCAACGTCCGAAACTTGGGCCTCTTTGGCTTCTGCGGGTTACTTGATCTCGGTAAAAGAGAGTCTACTCACACTCCGTGACTCGTGGTGCTGATGCCCCAGCCAAGCCTGGCCATATCGCTGACGATCCATGTATGACAGGATGGTGGCGTGGGCGTATTCAACGACTTTGAAAAATCGACCCGCATCCCTCTGTGCGTACAGCTCAGTGTGGCATATGTTTCGCCCATCCTTGGTGAGTCGTGTCTGGCGTGTCTGGGGGTAAAATCTAAGCCAAGCTCATCTTCTGCCCTAGCAATGATCAGGATCGTCATGTCGTGGATCGACAAGTTTCCCGTTACCATGAAAGTGATGCCGGGGTACCCGATCACGAAGGTGCCCAACTCACATTTCGCGGTCCACGTGCACGAGCTTGACGGTGACAGTAAATATACACCTGCTCAAGTAAAGATGTCACGAATCACAACAATTTATGGAGTGACGTGCCGATTTGCTGAGCGCTTTGTTGTCGATGAGTGTATCAATAATTTTTGATCCGGCACTCTAGGGTTGGCACCTGGAGGTCAGCCTTGAAGAATGTGTACGAACCCAGTTCGATACATTGTTCATGTAGCACTCGTTTAGCCTTTCAGAATGTAATAACAGAACAGTGATGATGCATTACTAGGAGAGTCTGTCTGCCAGTGAGTGAACGCCGTCCTCCTATAAAGAGTTTCATCACGTACGGTTATCGGCGATGCTATCAATGACGTATCCAGCGTCCAGCGGAACGACCTGGTATTTCTGCTCCCCACCTACCGCGTGACTCGTGATTGGCTGTTGGCTCGCTCTTGCGTGCAACGCGGCGGATAAAACAACGCTTCCTGGTATGACAGAGATGCCCTCAGCAGTGACGATGTAATCACAGGACGCGGGTGGGGAGACCAAACTAAATACAACGGACGCCGGATGAGGCCTGAGGACCGGATGGTCATGGATCGGCTTTATGGTCACCTGGCACGCCGCAGAGGGCGTTCCACCGACGGCCGATTATTGCTTTTCTGGGGTCTTTCTCCCGTAGAGGTGCCTCCTACTCTTCGTGCGCGCGAGGATCACGCGGGAATTCACCCACACGAGACCGAGCGTAGCCTCCTTGCGCTCTTCACCCGGAACACTGTCGGAACGGTTAACCAGTCTGTACTAGTCTGGATAGCTGATTATGTTGCCGCCGCCGCCTAAAGGGTCGCCACGATCGATGACATTGTTCATCCGAGTTCAGGACAAGCATGGCGATGCGGTATGTGTGTGCGATGCAGTGTCAGTGGGAGGGTATTTCGGAAATTCTGTGAGAGCGCTCAACGAGCGTCTTAGTGGTGGTTCTCCGTGTGGAATGTAAGAGTTCTTGTACGCGGCGTCGATGTATGTGATTCCTCTCCCGAGGATGGCGTCGAGTTCGGAGTCGCCTGTTATAAAGCACACAAGAACGCTTGGGCGCTTGCAAGGGATACGATCTTCCATTAGCTAATCAGTTCTCACGTAACAATCGAGTCGGGGAAACTCCGCTGCAACTTCCCTGGCCGTAGCCTGGATACCGACAGAAATAACGATTGTTCTGCCTGGGTTGTCATTTGGTGATACTGTACACAGAAAATTCCTTCTCTCTTCAAAATCTCTTTTTTTTTTTTCCTTTTCCTCAGTCCTCGAAATTTACCGTCTACCACCCACGCGCCTCGTAGTCATACAGCGTATCCCTCGCCGTCTCTGCGATCGTCCGGTATTTCATACCGAGAATGCGGTCCGCCTTGGTCGCGTCGTAAAAGGTAAGGTGCTTCGCAGTCTTTCCAGCACCCCGCACGCCGACTGGAAGCGTGGTCTTGAGCTTTGGCGGAGGGTTGAGGTCATTGGCGGCATCGACTAAATAAAGATATAGTGGAAGCGGGTCAAATTCAACGAAGTCCCTCGGACGGCCTCGCAACTCACTGAACTCCTGCCATGTCCAGAGTCCTATATGTATGTTGTCTTCCGTCTCAGGAGTGCTAAAAAAAGAGCAAGTATAGACTCACCAGCGCAGACGATGATACGCTCCCCACCGGCCACTTGCTTCTCAAGTGCGAGCGCGTGCGCTTCTGCAGCGTCACGCACGTCGATCCAACACCCACCCGTGTTGGCCAAAAAGTCGTTGCCTAATGTGTTAGCTTTGACGCCGTTGGCAACATGGTTGTAGAACATCGTCGAAGAAACGCTGAGAGTGGCAGGCGAGGTCACTTCGTGGATCGTTGGCTATCCGATGTGAAGTAGTCTGGTTAGCGACCTCCGATTCACGGCGGACAGATTCTGGAGTACTTGCCCCAAAAACCTGATCAGTGATGGTCAGTTTGGTGAAGGAAAAAGGGTGGTATCTAATGCGTAGACTCACAAATGGTGGGTTGATTGCTACCAAGTCCCAGCTGATACGAGCCTTGTTTTCTGGATTATTCACTATCGTCCAAGCAGCTGCGTCCAATCTCTTATCAGCAGCGCGATTCGTTGGGCCGGGAATGAGCCCACCTTTCTCTGCGAGCGTTTTGGACGCTCGATATTTCTCGTGAGGGGGTGCCTCGTTTCTCCTCCCTTCGTCTTCATACTTCTTGAGAATCTCCAGACACTGGTCGTTCCAGTCCGCCTCCGTGAACGTAATAGGATACAGTTCATCCCGCTGGATGGCCGCTACAGAGGAGGTGATTACGACGCGTTTGACCTTGGTCAATCTGTTTCGTAGAGAAGTGGCAAAGGTTCGTCAGTTGGTCTAGCTGTCGCGTTGGACAGATTTACTTACTCGTCCTTGAGAATACTCTTTAGCATCCCCACAGTACCATTGACGGCTGGTATGATCAATTCTGTTATAGAAGTCAATCACGGGATTATTCGAGGTTACTCAGAAATTTTCACCATCGGGATCGACTGCTTCCAGATGGAATGGAGACGCAACGTGTTCTACGGCGTCCACGCCCTTGACCGCTTCGTCGAATGCACCGTCCTAAATGATGGATGAGTCAAAAAAGGATGAGCACACCACCGTACGATTGGCAATCAATGCCTCTCCGGTTCTGACGATAATCGATCGATCAATCGATCAATCGGCAGTGATCGCCCAGGCATTCATTCACATCATGAATGTCTCGATGGCATGACGCCGGGCTGCTCGACTTACTTTGGCCACATCCTCTACGACGACCAACTCAAATCGGTTCCCGTACGATGTGAACAGCTTCTTGAGATAATCTCCCTTGGCGACAGACCTCGCCGTGCCGCGAACAGTGTACCCTCTCTCGAGTAGGTTGTGCGCGACCCATGCGGCGACGTAACCCGTCGCACCGGACACAAGTACTTTCGCAGGTGATTGGACGGTGGGCATTTCTAGGGTATCGGTGGTCAGGTGTATGATACTTATACGTACACATCTGAGTCTCAGCCTTCTTCACTGACTGAGTAAGTTATGTAAAAGAAACGTCAACCAGAGAGCCATTTTTCGCAGGGTCATGTCTGCGATAACGCAGATATGGACACGTATTATGTATCAGGGCTGGATGTCATACTGTACCATAATCATATAGATTGGACGTTCTTATCAACTTCCTTGGTTGGATCACCCGCGCATGACTGAATCGGACATCCAGATATCATCACGACGGGGTTTGATTCACCCCTTGCAGCAAGTTCAAGTTGACTCCAGTAGGGACCTGGAGATATCTGTGTCGCCAGGCAACAGCGTGTCCTAAAATGGATACTTAGAGGAACTAGTATTATATTAAGTATCATATGATTCTGTCGACATAACATTATCGTCGTTCAACTAGCAAGCATTGCGAATCCAACTCGTGGTGGCTCGCTGCCGAAATCGAACACGGTATAGAACAACTGGAGGAAGATGGTCCCGACCGTCCACGAATCTGGTTGTGTTCAGCAGTCAGTATGGGTACCTGCAAACGGACGAGGAAAAACAGGAATCTCACTAGTATGACCCGTATCGTGAGCCACAATCCCAGTGAAACAATCACGCGAGCCAGACTCAACCAGACCCAGCTTGAGGACATCGGCAGGGATCAAAAACGGCTTTCCACTGATGGTCAAAGTCACGGAGGGAAAAGAATTGCATGGGACTACAGGCAGTCAATCAAGAGTTTACTTGAAGTATCAAATTCGATCGGAACTCACAGGTGTAGTAACCTTTCTCTAAGGCCTTACCACCATACGCCTGGTGCAGGGCCAAAACTCGCGACGGATCACCAAATACGAAGTTGGCACCAGTGTCGATGATGGCGGGTACATCCGTTAGAACTATCTTGTCATCAACTTGAATGTTATCTATTTTCAGTTGCCAAAAACCCTGAAAGGGAAATCTATAAGGTATGCATCTATTACCACCTGGGACTTACGCTCACCGAACCAGTTATAGGAGTAAAGGTGAGGCTGCTATCAATGTAAAGCGCCTTGTTCGTTCCACCGATGTACAGCTCGCCTTCAGAAGTGGCAAGCTTCAGCGAAAACATCGATTGAGGCAGCTTTTCTTCACTGAAGAGTGTGTGAAACAGGGGACTCTGATAATGATACTCTGAGAGAGACGGGAGAGCCAATCCCAATATACCATCTGGAGAAAACACAGATGCGACCATCTCAGAAGAGTATGTTGATGCAGCACCGATAGTCTGAATGTCTGCCTATTCGTCATTCAGAAACGATCACGTTTGCAAAGATTAAAAACATACGGTGAAGCCAGCAATGGTCACATTGTCCGTGTACTGTTCACCTGTGGCAATCGCACCAGTCACAAAATCTATCTTAAATTCTTCATAGAGGGCCTCGGATGATGTGGACGAAGCGGGATCCCAGAGGTTGTGGTGGCTTCTGCAGTTCTGATCACCGGTTGACGCCGGAACCAAGATATCGCTGGGTCGAATAAGACAAGAGAGTGGATGGTACTGATGGAAAATACCTACCTAGAGCCAGTGTCGAGCAGGACTAAGTGGCGACTAGATTGAATGGGTGTCACGAATGTACGAAAAAACTTACCAGTGAATGTTTTGGCGGGAGTGCCAATCAAAAGGGACCCATACCACATCTCACCATTGTGCCAGTTTGTCAAATGAACGCCAGATCCACTACTCTGTGAGGATTGGGCCCGTTTCACGGCAGAAGGATGCTGCGTTCCCGTGTTTCTTTCAAACTGTCTCATGCCACGAATGATCTTGCTAAAAAGTGTGAGCAAAGCGATGCTTGAGAACATCATAGGACGATATACATACGCGCTATGTGATGCAACATGAGATTTGAGCGTATCGGTAACAATGCTCTTGTTGGAATTCGGTAAGGAAGAGTGTTTCGTGAGCGGTATGGCCATGCCATTAATCCTCTCCTTAGGATCAGATGATGGGGCGGCCAAAACAGCCATTGTGACCGCAATGGTTATGATCACCTTGGAGAGCATTGAGTAGCAAATGTGGAAGAGCAGTGATTTCATCCTTGGGTTATGTAACGGTGACGGTGTAACCGGAAAACGTTTCGATCACGTTCGGATCCGATCAAAACACGTATACTAGGTGAAGAGTTTTGAAGAGCATTTCGACGAATCGGAGTGGCGAATGTGTCACTGACAACAAAGATCAAACTGATGTCGATGAGGTTTCAATCGGATCATCGAAAGAGGTACGGATGAACGACTTCGCATGACAGGGGAAGTCGAAGGGGTTGATTCAACGTTGACAACGTTGATTGGTCGATTGGTCGACCTAAATTCAATGTCCGACTTCCAAGTGTCAAGCGTTTGCCGAGCGCCTCCTCTTGAAAGGCCAATCTGCCGTGTCGCTTTGATCATCGAATCCTGTTGTACGGTTGTCATGGTGCCAACGTGGGGACCGCATGGCAGCGCAAAGTACAGGCGAGTGCCTGAAGAGGCCTGCGACGCGTGCCTGCACTGGCACCTGTGGGAACTCCCCCGTAGTACGTACCGTGAAGCAAATTTGTGAACTGGCGTGGACTTGCTGCACTGGATTGTCTTGTCGCTCCTTACAGAGTGGTAGAGTGGTATCATAGGGAAACGATTAGGCAACGAGTCATAGAATTGAGAAGGCACACAGGGACGGTTCAACTTATGTTGACGAATAATCTGCCAAGGGATGAACGCATCCATGACGCACGTTCGCCTGAGTTTTCTGCAAGCATCCAAGCGCGGACAAGGAAATCGACCTGCGTATGTCATTAATTCATTCGTGTGGCATACAAGAATCGAAGATCTTCCTGCTCCCTTTCTCCTGTTCTTCTTCAGATCCTTGTCTACCACCCGCGCGTCTCATAGTCGTACAGCGTATCCCTGGCCGTCTCTGCAATCGTCCGATACCTCAAGCCGAGAATCCGATCCGCCTTGGTCGCATCGAACAAAGTCAGGTGCTGCGCAGTCTTGCCAGCCCCTCGGACACCAACAGGAAGCGTGGTAGTGAGCTTTCGCGGTGGGTTCAAGTCGTTAGCAGCATCGACTGAATTAGAGTGAAGAGGAAAAGGTCAGACACACGCGAGTTCGAAGTGAGTACATACTCACTAAAGTCCTGCCATTTCCAGGGGCCTGTGGTCCGTCACGGGAGCAGTGACATGTGACATGTGACATTCGGCATTCGGCATGGTTGTAGCCAGTTTGAGCTCGTGAGCCTCGGCATGTGTTGTTGGCCCGACTCTTATCAGTATTCCAGGAAGCGGCTTTACCCATTCGCCTCGTGCTGGTGCCATATCACAAGAGCATTATTATAAACATAGAACCCCCTCAAGGGGACTATACGACAATATCATATAGCTCGTCCGGATCGTCGATCACGATCGCAAGTCTAATGCGGTTACTGCATGAGCATCCTATTGATTTTTGCGGAAATTGTATAGCATCTAGTCGGACCCCGTCATGCAACTTGAAGTCCATCCATACACACTAGAGTGTAGATTGAAGAGGTGGACATTTCGATGTCTACCTTGACTGAGGGCGACGACTCGCGTTCCGTATCCTTTCCCCGTAATGCCAGAAGGTCCAGAGTCTGGAAAGCCCGCTGTCAGTCGCACGAACTTCCAAAAACAAGGTGAGGGGGAGGTAACGCTTACGCAGGACAACCAATGATGATACAGATCGCCGCAAGCACCGTATCCCCTTTGCCGTAACCCAACGCAGAGTACATCGCAGGCGCAAACAGAGGAAACCCGCATCCGGCCAGGGAGCGGAGGAAAGTTATTGCCGCCAATGCTGTACGGACATGCAAGTAGCGGTAAGCAACGACGCACCGACGGATCTGCATTGGAACGCACCAGACGCAGCATACTGAGTAAACGCGTCGACGACGTACGCCTGAATGCACTGCCAGTTTAGAACGATACCAGCGCCAACTAGAACGATACCCTATTTTTCATTTGTGACAGAAACATGTCGGATGAGTAGTTTACAGACAGTTTGGTGTACTCACGATGTCCGGTACTATCCAATGTACGCGTGCCTCGATGGTCCATCCAGTGATAAGCAGCCCAATGGGAAGCGCCAACGTGCCGAAAAACATGGCCGCTATCACCCAAGTACCAAGCATATCAGTAATAGCCAAATGGGCATGGACACAAGATCAAACGTACGTAGTCTGAATTCAGGTTTTCCAACACCGTCAGTTTTGTTCTTGAGATGCGCATACACCTTGTCCAACGTTCTCGCATTCAGATACGAGGCTCCCGAAAGGCCAATCCCAAGGGCAATGTAATGTAATCCAGCTATCCCGACAGACTGTCCATAAACTCCCTCAAAAATGGAGGGCATAGTTGTCAGAAATACTATGAAACAAGATTGAGCAGAGACTCCAGATAGAATACCACCAGAGCACTCACTGTACAGAGTTCCGTATAGATACATCATGTATATTCCAAGCAACTGGATGATGGGTTCTTGCGTGAACATTGTAAATGGTCGCAGTAGTGACTTGGTCATAAGTGCCTGCCATCTGCAATCTATTAGTCTTAAGTGCAGCTCATCGGGTTATGGTTACTCACGAGTGGTCCACCTTCCCATCGAATATTGTCCGTACTCGTCTGTGAGGAGCCTTTTCGACGTCCATTAACTTTCTTATCGATTTTGCCTTCCTCTCCAACAGGAGAGGGGCAAATGCTAAGCAAAAAAGATCAACAATATGCGCCAAAAAGATGCACCCGAACTAACTTTCTCGAAGAGTGAAGAAGCCCAACACTAGAAGGATTCCGTCCGCGATACTCGTAGACCAAAACTAGGGATGAGCCAAATGGCTGAGCAGCTGGTAAATGTATCGAAAAACGAGGTGACATACCACCCATGTCCACGCTGAACGTTCTGCAACCCTACGGACACAGTCAGACAGTTGGTGTGAGTAAAAATCAACGAAAACTCACCAAGCGCCCGTGATGGGACCAACCACAGGACCAAGCAACGGCGCCAGTAAATACAAAGCGACTGCTCGACCACGTTTTTCTGGCGGCCAGCAGTCTCCGAGGACACCGCCGCCTATCTGTAGTCAAGAGGTCTGGATTACCTTCATCGTACCATTCAATACGCATTGCTTACCGCGAGAGCTGCACTACCGCCTAACCCGGCCAGAAAGCGGAATGCAAGCAATTGAGATTCATTCTGTGCAAAACCGCATGCAATATTCCATGCTAGGTGGCACTGTAAGTCTGGGAACAGTACACAAAAGTGATAGGTACACACCGAGATACCATATATTTGACAATTGTAGCACTCGAGTTCGACCATAGATTTCGCTCAAGGGGCCAAACAACAGCGGACCAAACGCTACACATTTTCGATGAGACGTAGATTTGAACGGTCGAATAGACTTTTATTTACCAAAAGCGAGGACAAAGATTGACGTTGTGAGCGCAATCAACACATCATTGTGAACTCCAAAGTGGGCTGCTACTTGATTACTTGCTGGGGCGATCATGGAGGAGGACACGGGGCAAACAAACGCAAACGCAGAGACGATGATAGTCGCGGTCCACTTGCGCCTGACGCTCCAGCTTCGACAGAAGTGCGTAAGTGAATGAGTCGGTCGTAAAGGATAGACAATCTGTCGTACTCACTTCTTTGGATTGTTGGGATCGTCGGGGCCATCCCAGTCGACCACAAATGTACTGGCGTCACCTGCATCTATACTTGGACCTTCCTTTGGTCCCGCAGGCGCTGAAGCGATGTCTAGGGTTGTGGCCGAGGACGCGTCTCCGTGATGTTCTAAACTGTCTGCGAGACTAGAGTCCAAGTGCTCCTGGGCATTGTTCAGCTCATCCATGATCGGATGATTCGCAGAGAGAAATTCCTTGGGATATACATACCTCGCCATTACCTCAGGTGCCTTTTATAGTGTAGTGCAGCCCCCCATTGAATTCCAGTGTTTTTCTTTTCTAGCTGACTGGTGATGCGTGCACTGTGGCTGAACCTGCAGAAGAGGTAAGTGCTGTGTAAAGTACGAAAGCCGTGGTGAGTAAAAATGGACTAGTCGAGATGCTGTTAGAGATCTCCCATTCTGCACAACGCGACCGTTCCGTACCGGTGACCTCCACATTGCCCGACGCCTTCCCGTCCTCCCATCTGAGGCCGATGATCCCGTCCCGAGCCATGTACTATACTGTACAACTTCTGCAGTCAGTTCACATCTTGCGCATTTCGCCTTCGATTGAACCTGTTTGTAAGTACCTATAAATAACGTTTACCTCCTGCGAACTTGCATTGCACCTTCGTATAACAAACGGTTAGGCCACAAATCCAACTTGCTTTGATAAGCCGTCCGTATGTCATGATCCGAGAATTCTGCTGATCGATCGGACACGGCCCAAGTCTAGTCACAACCTAGGCTATACTTTTCTGAATGCGGTGCAGTGAGTTTTTGTTTCAAAATACACTGATCAGACATACACCCAGGGGCTGAGCGCGCTAAGCGACAACAGTACTTGATGCAACTTCAAGTACCCAACGAAACTTTCAAAAAGGAATGGTATGGTTTTTTTTTCTCGATGAAGTCAAGAGGTAGCGTACTAAAATGTTGCACTGTCTTGCTGTGGCGGGTGCATGAAGCAGACAACTTCGCGTTCGATTCGGGGTTTGAAATCCTGTGATTTGACGGAACACACGAACGGAGATAGTATGATAGTAGCCTCAGTGAGACTAGCACCAACTCGGACAAGATCTGTGGACGTTATCTAACAAAATCACCGTGCCAGTGACCACATCGCATCATGGAATCATAGCGTGAACATTGTGGCGCTGTCCGAGTTTCGTGGTCCCGCATTCTGCGCATCCACACTGCATGTATATATAGCCCGTAACCATCAATACACTATATAATCGACACGGTGTATAAAAAATGCTCGGCTCTGAGTTCAAGTTCATTGACTACTATAGCGTCACTAACCCTGGCTTCAAATCGGCAACCAGCCCACTAGTGAATTAAATTGCACTGCATCATTGCCGAGGGTACTTTTGCTGGACAACATAATCAATGAATTGGTGACAATCCATTGACCGCATGGAAAAGCCTAGAAGTAGAACTGAAAAAATTCGTGAAATTCAAAGGCAATGGGAAGTGTACTGTCCCCATGATGCGGCATGCAGAAGTCGTTACGTCAGGTGTTCAGGGTTTCTTGTTCTATAAGGTGTCCCATGATGATGTGGAAACATATCACTGTCAGTGTAAATTTCCTAGGATGTTTGGCTCGTACTGTACTTCGCCATTTCGCCAACGTTGCCAGTCGCTGGGACACAAGTTACTAAAGCCGACTCAGCTGCCCTGCTACTTAACTTTGTCGATTAGTAAAAAGCAATGGAAGCAAAAATTTATGGCCAACGTGGGGATCGAACCCAAGACCTTCGCGTGACTCAGCCCTAAAACCATCACGTGGTGACAAGTGACGGTCTCAGGCCCAAGTATTAGCACGACGCTCTAACCAACTGAGCTAGTCGGCCATTGCGATTGGTCGCTGCCTGTCCTACTTAGATGGGGCAGAACTGCGGCTCGGCTTTAAAGTACCTTTTTTTAATCTATGAAAGCCTACAAGCAATTTGACTTAGCAGTGTCCCGGTGTCCCTCGAATCCATATGACCAAACTGAAAAAAAAACGACCGTAAAAGAAGCACACCCGGATCACCAAAACGAGCATGCTGTCGTGCTTTCCATAGATGTCAGCTTTGTAACGTCCACAGCCAATTCTGGGGAAGTGAATATCAGCAGAACTATACATAGAGGTCAGTGTCAGATCTAACGGCCGGTACATGTGTACTAAAATAGCAGCGATGCGGCTGGTGGCAGGCTAGTATTATCCGCATCTGGGAGACTCTATTAAACTTCGACCTTCAGGCTGCGACGACTTCGAATCAGCTATCAAGTAACGAGTCTCTGACTGTATTCAACGAAAGATAATGCCTGCCGTTCAAGCGCCCGCCAAAGTACTTGTATCCGGCGCGACGGGATACGTCGCCGCATGGGTCGTAAAAAACTTACTCCAGCGAGGGTATGCCGTGCGTGGTTCTGCTAGGTCCGTTGCCAAAGGAGACTACCTAAAGAAGTTGTTTGCGTCGTACGGGGACCGGTTCGAGGTGGTGGTCGTGGAAGACATTGCCAAGGTGAGCATAACTGCCGAGGACCCTTGGATATGCCTGTCGAATGCTATCGTGTGCTTACCATTTGGCGGTCTCTCGCCAAGGACGGCGCATTTGACGAAGCGGTCAAAGGTGTAGATGCGGTCGAACACACGGCGTCGCCCTTCAGTCCGAATGCAGACGATCCAGATGGTAAACTGCTGGGAGGTTTTGGCAGCGACTCACCCGGCTAACACATCCCTTTAGAACTCATCATTCCAGCAGTCAATGGTACGGTGGGGATTCTAAAGAGTATTCTCAAGGACGAGTACGTTAGTTCTGTATGGCAGTCGGATGAATGTCGACCTTATCGATGAAACAGATCCACGAAGGTCAAGCGCGTCGTGATCACCTCTTCAGGAGTGGCCATCCAGCATGATGATCCAAATCCGATGACATTCACGGAGGCAGACTGGAACGACCAGTGTCTCGAGGTTCTGAAAAAATACGAGACCGAAGGGAGGAGGAATGAGGTTCCCGGAATGATGAAATACCGAGCATCGAAGACGCTCGCGGAGAGATGTAGGCATTTCCGCTGGTCCCCATGGCCCAACTTGAGTGGCTAACAGGAGATCCACACAGCTGCTTGGGATTTCGTGAACGACCTGGAAAATAAGCCTCGCAACGACTGGGACTTGGTTGTATTGAACCCACCACTCGTGAGTTTATGCATCAGGTAACACTCTCATCCACCAAACTGACCTGGGCCATGCAACACTCAGGTCTTCGGGGCAAGCTCCTCCATAGCGTGCCCGTTATGAACCAGGAACTAACCCCACTCTTTCATCACAATAGCCGACTATCCATGAAGTTACTTCTCCAGCTGCGCTAAGCGCGTCTGCAGCCATGTTTTACAACTACGTCGCCGACAGTGTCAAGGCCAACGCAGTTGGCAATGAATTTCTAACCAACAAAGGTACTTGCTGGATCGATGTTCGTGACCTGGCGGAAGCGCACGCTCTCGCACTAGAGAAGCAAGCTGCCGGTGGAGAGCGCATCATCGTCAGTGCTGGTGAGTCTCGCAGCCTCTTTGGGGACTTTAGGGTGACGAGGAAATGGACCATCAACTAATCAACTTCCCCGTGACGACCGATAGGGCCATGGAAATGGCAAGACTTTAGTGAGTATGAGACTGGGCGCTGCCACACATCTCTGACCTATTTCTTCTTACTCTCCAGTCGACGCCGCCAACGACCTGAATCCACCGCCGAAGCTTTCAACCACGCTTCCCATCGGTGTCCGAGGTGCGGGCAAGACTGCGAAGCACCTTGAATTGTACGATACGGCCAAAGCGAATCGCATTCTGGGATTGAGATATCGGACGATCATGGAAACGACGAGGGATACATTAGCCGACTACGAGGCGCGCGGGTGGTAGATGAGACTCTCTCATGACCAGAATCGACATTGGGACGAAGAGAAGGGGAGACGAGAGAAGGAGAGGAAGTTAGATCTTGTGAGATTATTTATTTTGAATACTGCATCAATGACCTATGTCAACACTATTTACCCTCTCAAGGTTGGGTGCATCAAACGAACATTAACAAAGAAACATACTGCCAGTGTGTGCAAGTACCAAAGGAAGTTGGAGTCCTCGAATGTGTCTGAAAATCAATGCCGGGTACCAGTTGGATGGTACCTACCCTACTCATCATATAACAAGATGATACATACATATTCTAAGGATCGTCGCAATAAGGTAGATGTCGACACGATACGGGAAAAAACGAATAAGTCGACGCTGCGTAGCTGTTGTCGAACATGCGATGGATTGATTCGATCGCATCTGTACGCGAGTGCAGAAAAGAGAAATGGGGGATGGAGAGCCGAAACCCCAACTCTACCACCTCGTCACGTCCGCCTCAGCCTCCCCAAACATGCTCGTTTTCTTCACCCTGAAATCCCCCTCCCCCTCCTCCCCCTCACCCTTATAATACCCCGGCAACTCCCTCCTCAAAAACGTCAACACATGCCGATTGATCTGCTCAAACTCGAGCAAGAACCCGTCGTGCCCGTCTGGCGAAGGCACGACGACCAATGACGCATCAGTTATATGGGCAGCCAGGTGGTGCTGTTCGCTCGGGGTGAACAAACCATCGGTCTCGATGCTGATCACGAGCGCGCGGGCGGGGAGGGTGGAGAGGATCGTCACTGTGTCGTCATCGTTGTCGTGTGCGTTAGCAGAAGCGGGTGTATAGGCGGAAGTGAGAGCGGAGGTAAGGAGATAAGCGCGTTCTCGCGCGAGATCGTGCGTGTCCATCTTGCGCGTAATGTGGATGTAGCAGTTGGCGTCGAACCGCGCGACGAACTTGGCGCCTTGGTAGCGTAGATATGACTGAGCTGAGAAGACTGGGGGTGCAGGCGCGGGTGCGGATGTAGATGTGGGCGAGGTAGCGGACGTGGGTGAATCTGGAACACTGTGTGTGGGAGACTGTCGGCGGGACGGGCGCCGGTGGCCCTCGTTGTGCGCAAGGAGAGCCTGATCGTCATCCGACAGCCCGAGGCCGTCGACGTGACCATGGCCATTGGACGCAGGTACGTCTGCCTGCACCTGCGACTGCCTCCCAAACCGCTTCTCAAACGAGTCACGCGATCGATAAGTCAACAACGCCGCCATCCGTGCGGCAGCTAGGCCAGACGATGGCTGTGTAGCGTAGAACCCGTCCTCATACGCGGGGTCGCTGTAGATGCACTGGCGCTGTG
>JBBPOK010000407.1:0-27789 GCA_038091415.1 Leccinum variicolor
GAACGTGTCGCAGGATTTTCTGCTGATCAGCTCGCCACGCTACAGCCAGGCTTGGACATGGTCCGCGAGAAGCTGTACTTGGCTTCGAAGCGCCAAACGACGAGAGAGGAAGATATCGCGTACTCGCTGTTTGGGATATTCGACGTGGCAATCCATGTCATGTATGGCGAGGGTAATAAAGCGGTCGGTCGACTATTGGAGAAAATCCTCACGCGCTCGGCCAACGTCACTATTCTCGCCTGGACCGGGATCTCGGGTAGATACCACAGTTGCTTACCTGCCGACCTCACTGTTTACGATCGAATTGATCCGCCACATATTCCGAAACCAATCGAAGCTGCCGCAATGAATCGAATGGTCACGGAGTTGCGGTCATCCTTCAAGTTTCCCGATCGTTCCCTGATTGTCACGTTATATAACCAGCTCAGTGATCTCTCGTCATTGTCCCTTGTCTCTGGTCGACTGAAACTTCCTGGTTTCGTTTTCTCTGTCACTGGTCTCACCCCTCTCTCTGGACCTGAACCCACCTCGGGCCTTTATGTTTACCGCGCCAAAACGCCAATTCTCAGCGATGTATGGATCGAGACCAAGGATAGGTTGGATAGCTCACTAAGGAAACAGGGTTTAGTCCTTGTTCATCCATGGATTGGCCCCTTGATCGACGAGGATTTCTCAGGCGGTCGTCCTATTTATGATCTACCTACGCGTGCTCTTAGGCTCGTCGCTCGTCTTAGGCAGCCGTTCGGTGCACTGCTGCTTGCCTCGCAGGGGAGGGTGCAGTACAAACGCGTTGCTACGGACAGTTTCATCGAGGTTCAGGTCCGGGCAGAGACACCGTTGCAGGAGTTAATATCCAGCATCCGGGAGGTCGACGTACAGTAGTCGTCCGTACATTATTGACTTTGGATATTAGATCACGTATTACCCTCTTTTTCCTTCTCCCCGACTGTGTCCCACGTAGTCACTTCGTTCTGACTCGCTGGCTGTATTATGTAGATACTCATGTATTTCTCTCTCGTCCCGCTCTCGTGCAAGCCAACAGCTTTGCTTGTAGGCTGCTTCATGATGTTGCACTCACATAGACACATCGTCCTTGTTGTACGCAACCAAAAGTATAAGTCGACCCACTGAGTGCACCACAGAGTCTCTCTTGTGCGAACTTTGATTACATTTTTTTTTTCCATCCAAGAAAGATTCTAGGTTGATATGTTGTCGATTACCCCACCATACCCCACCATGACGCTAGCGCGTCCCTGCTCTCCGACGCATCCCAATGGCCAGAGCGAGCAATGTCATTACGAGCCTGGGCTGTCTCTCGCTAGCAATCATCGATTTCGATTGTCCCTCCACCGCAACCCACCGAGTCCTTGCAGCTCGAATTTCAGCATTAGCATTCCTGACAGCTCCTCCTAGTCCTTACCGCTCCCCTATATTGCTGTCCCATACACCTTGGGGGACTGGGTCGACGCGCAATTTGTACTACACATCGCACCTTGGACCAACGTGCTAGTATGACCAATTTCTTAGACGTGTGCGTTTCATAAGTAGCACGACCGATGTGCTCTTGTCGAATGCGAGCATCACGAGGACGAGTGGCCAACCGAGTCTGGTACCCCGTCACAGATACGGAAGCGCGCGGGTGCAGCGGGGGGACGTTACGAGCGCCGATAGGGGCTCGCGGCCGAGCATAGTCCGAATCTGATCCGGATCAACTTCATCATATCCGGAGCGCAGGGGCTGCGGATACATAACGGCGTACCTGAGCGGAAATTGTGGCTAGAGTTGTGATTTAAGTGGGCGCAGTGCGGCGTGCCAACAGCTGCCAAGAGCTCATTCGTGATTTGGAGGCGTAATTATTAGAAAAGAGAAGAGTTCCAGATATTGTCATTTCATATTTCTGCCATTTTTATCACTGAACGGTATGTTGTGCGCCACACCACCCTGACGGGCCGGGGACCGTTCCGACCGATTGCCGCTCGCTCGTCTCAGACGTGGTCGCCGGTCGGGGAACACCGTGCGCGAAACGCAAACGAAAGCATAATGTTAGAAAGGCTACGGTAGCATGAATAGACAGTAAAACAAAACAAACTCGATCTCGGAAAGACTCGGACTTGAAGTTGCGATGTGATCCCAATGGCGCTGCGGCATGGCTACGAAAGTCGCATCAACGACATTGCTGAAAAGCAAGGTTTCCAGCCGAGTGTTGTACGCAACGTGTATAGCCACGTTAGCAATTTCGAGCAAACCGAAGACGTCTTACATGCAATGCGGGCAGCAGCAAACCAATGTCACGGTGGTGAGATCAGGATTAGAAGGCTCACTGCACACCCTGATGAGACTACCTCCGAGTCCGGGTCCGAGTCGGACGACTCGGAGGAGTGATCAAACCATCAGCCGGGAGTCAAGGACACTGGCCCAATTCAAGTCTCTGCTTCTTCGGGGGCTTCGTGTTTTCTCCATTGACTTCTGAGTCCACTCGGTCCCGTCGAGGCCGCGAGGTTTTTCTTGCATCAGTATTCCCTACATTCCCATCGTCCGAGAACGATTGAGCCAAATACTTGCTCCATGCAAGCAATGATGGCCGCTGCCTAGGATTATGCGCCACCAGGTCCCTTGCAAACACCAGAAGGGATTCATCTTCTTTGCCAGTGGAAAACCTGTCAAATAGGAACAGAAGAACCTCCCCACAAGCCCATCTGTCTGCCTTGATCGGACTGTGCCTCAACTTCTTCTCGACCTCGGGGGCCATCCAACCTCGGGTTCCGCACTGGTCGTCGACCTCCTCGTCCTCGTCCTCTACTCGCATTGCAATATCAAAGTCAATGATTTTCAAGTTGAAGTTCCTATCGACAACAAGGTTCTCCGGTTTAATATCCCTGTGAGCAATACGGTGCTCGTGAAGATACGCGACACCCTTGATGAGGCCCAGGCAAACTTGGGAAATTTTACTTTCAAATGTTTTAGGAATGATTCGGTAATCGACGTAATCCTGGATGCTGGCCATTTTGGGTAGAATGGCCCACCCGCTGAATGAGTCGACCAACGACACGACATGATCAGACTTGAGTGGGATGGTATCGAGAAGTTTGAAGATCTCGAGCTCGTTCGATTCCCCCGGAACATTTTTCGCGATGTATTCCTGGTTCGGCTTCGTACGGGGTCGATACACCGTGAGGATATGATCTGGTCTCTGGGGTCAGGCGTCAGCTTGGCAAATAAGTTTTAAAAAAGGTTTCTAGGACCTTGGAAAGTGACGACCATTTGCCGCCGCTGGCATCCACGATAACTTCTGGTTTCACCTCATAGCCGTGTGCTCTGAGCTGTGCACGGTCATCTGTACTCCCTCCACTCCCATCGTCATCCGAGTCGTCATTGTTATCTGTACGCTGGGTGCCCATCAACTTCAACGCGCTTCCCTCGACCATATTGTTAAGCTCGAGAACTGCGCTCTTCGCGATCAGGTCTTGGTCTGGGTCTGATTCCATGTAAAGAAGGTTGTACAAATAGCGCGCAAACGTGACGCGACCATCCTCGTTTGTTAACGAGAAATTGAAAATGTTGTAATAAACCTGCGACGACTGAGCCTCCGAGTTGTTTGTCACATTACAACAGTACATACCTTTTCATCGGCCTGGTTCTGAAATAAAGTATAGCGACTGACATGTCCGTCGTCCCAAATATAAATGGCGCAGAGGACAAAATCCTTCTTTTGGAATGTGCTCACGAACGTGTTTGCGAAACGGACGATAAAAGCCCCCGTCGTAAGCATCCGGACAAGATCCATAGGCCATACAGCCCTTGTTGTGGAATTAACCTCCACAAGTAGCCGAGGAAGACCGGATTGTAGGATGAGAAAGTCACTCCGAGGATGATACTGGCGTATTTCTTCTTCACGTTTCACGACAACACTAATAGGCCATTCTTTGTTCCTGCCAAGACCGTGAACATGGAAGGTGGAAAGCAACTAAGCGCTTACAGCATAGCGACGTCCGTCTCGTTCGTGGCAAGGAATGGGTCAAAGAACATCGTGTTCATAGCTGGTTCCTTATAGGAAATTTGACGACGCCCAATCGACCAATAATTTTGCCACTTGATACGTGCCATGTAAAACGTGGTGAGCGCCACCTCCGACATGTTAGCCTCGCGCACCCCCTCCTGAGATCCGTCTTCGGTGGTTGAGCCCTCGGAATGCTCAAAATAGCTTTCAGGAATGAAATTAGCCATTACAGGTAGCTACACTGATCGTCAAAATCGAACAACAGATGGCAAATAGAGGAAACGCGTACATCCTTGGGAAGACGTGGCTTTCGGTCCAGCCTCTCCACAAAACGAGCAACAAAAGCTGGGCGGTTCGGGGTTTCCTCTATACGGTTCCTCCACATATCGGACTCTTCGAACTTGTTCCAATTCTTTACTTTAAGAAAGGTATCCTCAAATTTTTCTAAGCCATTGCCACGACGATCTTCAGGCAGCGTATTCGTCAGATATTCAAAGCCTGGGAAAAGAGACGCAAGAAATACTCACTTGGCTGCTGAAAAAGGGTTGGACTATCGCAGGAAACTTCGACGACAACACGTAAAGGAGCAAGGACTGGCACACTGAGGAAATTGTTCGCCAAAATATCCTCTTCGAGTAGTTCACCGTCACCCGTTCTGCTAAGACTCCCTCGAAGTTCGTTCTCGTCTCCAGATATCCCGTATAAACGTATACGTCGGTCGGCTACGCTCCTCAGATCCGGTTGTGTGTCCTTGATGCGGGGTATAAGATGTTCGATGCCTTCACCCGGTTGGAGTGGAATCCGAAAACTGGTGTCGGGATTGGACCCTCGTAACCAACAGATGATTTTCGATGGCGCATCTAGAGAAGAATCAGCTGTCAGGACCAGCTTGGATCGCCTCTGCTACATACCCACTATGACGTGGATGTCGTGCTTGGGTGGTGGTGCCGGGAAAACTTCTGACAACTCATACGTCCCCTCCAAGAGCCTTGCATTCTCTGAGAGTATAAGTTTGCTGAGATTCTCTTCATGGGGTTCGGATACGGGACTCTTAGGCTTGTAAAGAGTGAGATAATGTGGGTCCACGTCGCCAAAAGTTGCTGGGGCCACGTTCTTGATAGCCGTTTGAAGATCGAAGACAGTCTCTCTTTTTGAGATCTTGACCTGGGAGATTGTTCTGACAGGTTGAGAACGAATCCAACAATTGAGCGTGAGCAGATCCATGGTGGTACGGACGAATGGTTGTCTGATTTAGAAAGCTGACAAAGTTGGTCGGCAGCTTCGCCACAAACGGTCCATATTCCCACGATCGCTCCCGACCTTGGCAGATTGGTCATGCGAAGATACTGTGAGCCGTCGGCTCTTGTCGAATGCGAGCATCACGAAGACGAGTGGCCAACCGAGTCTGGTACCCCGTCACAGATACGGAAGCGCGCGGGTGCAGCGGGGGACGTTGCGAGCGCCGATAGGGGCTCGCGGCCGAGCATAGTCCGAATTCTGATCCGGATCAACTTCATCATATCCGGAACGCAGGGGCTGCGGATACATAACGGCGTACCTGAACGGAAATTGTGGCTAGAGTTGTGATTTAAGTGGGCGCAGTGCGGCGTGCCAACAGCTGCCAGGGGCTCATTCGTGATTTGGAAGCGTAATGAAGTGAATGCAAAGAATATCATCACATCACATTACTACGGCGCGTTCGTACCACAGGGTTCAGCGGAGGAAACAACCCGGAAGAGGGCTTTTCGAAGGTGGGTTGGTCGATATGACTTTATTGTTGAGGAGCCAGTCGGAACGGCTGCGAGGCTGAGTGCGGGTCCGAGTGTAGGCTGCTGACCAACGCATCGATGCTGTCTCTGACTCTCTTCCGGGCGCTTCTGGTGGACGTTCAGCGGTCGGAGGTAATTCTCCTCTCAGGCTGCCGCCCGGAGCCCATGATGATGTCGGCGAAGTCCCTCAATTTCCGTCGATCCTGTTGAACGTGGAATTCCATTTCAGAAGAAGGCATGCACAACGGTCCAAAAAATCACCCTCGTCCTTAGAACAAGCCAGTAGCATTTGAGTACGAAAGGACCTCGAGATCCAGACCTCTATCTCGTGCGGTGACAGCGAGAGGATGCCCCTAATCATGACTGAAGGGACCTACCGCACAGACTTGCTATTTCCACAGCTCCAAGTCATGGAAAGCGTGGTCCATAGCAGGATATGTCACCGACTCGCGGACGTATCATGAGAGGTAGGAGTCGATAACACAACTCTCTTCCTGTTTGAATATGTGACCGAGGTACATATCAGTTTGTGGCATACACAGTCTAACACATAGCTGTCGGGACAGCTCATGGCAAAGGTGTGGGTTATTAAGAGAGTGTATTGGACAGACCATAGGGCGTCAAAAAGCAATTCGGAAATCCAAAAACCTATGGCTTCTGAGGAAGTATGCGTTATCCCTGGTAGTATGCAGTGTCACTATGAGGAACTTCTTTGAAGTCGACTGGCATACTTTGCGCCGAAGTTTCCAACAACCTGTGGTAAAACGTTACGTAATCATTGGCAACATTGTCACGGTAGTAAATGGTACGGAAATCGGTGCTTCTCATTTCTGGTAAGCAATCCATGCATCCGAGTCAAGTGCTACTGCTCCGTGGTAGACTGAGCCAGTTTGTTGTTGACCTCGCTTGCTAAATGTAGTCGATGAGACAGTGCGTAGAATATCATGGGATGCCGGGTTCCAAAATTTGAGTCCTTTGGAGTCCTGATGAGTCGAATAGTCGATTTCGAGGTCGATTGGCTGCCTGGGAGGGAACATCATTTGGCACACTCGACGCTGAAAACTAAGATGATCTATATTGGTTTCTGCATCAGAGCGAAGGGAATCAGGTTCAAGGACTGCCAGTGGAAAACTTTAGACAATATGCACGGAAAAATGAATCATACTATAATGAATGTCATCCTCAGATCATGATCCATGGCATTATACTTATCGCTGTGAGCGATCTCGAGTTTCGAGATCGTTGAGTTATGGAGGTTCCCATAAGTACGGAAACTCGTTCAGCCTCGGACGCGGAATCGGCAGCGAGGATGTCGTATCGCTGAGGCCTAATCCTTTAACAGAAATAGTTTAGTGCGTCTTGAGCGGTGAACGTTGCGTCCTCGAGGCATCAAAGTCGTCTCGTGGCTGTACATCGACTGATGTACTTGATCCGATTTAGTAATTTACTGGAACCTCCGAGTCCTTCCGGAGAGTGACTCGTCTGTGAGCCGCATTCACCTCGCGTCGAATCCTACGTTCGAGGGGTTGTGGAGCGTCCAAGATCGTTTTTAGCCATCGACACACCCACTGATCAGGTACGTAACGCAATCAGATCAGAGTCTGTGAGAGTTATTGAATTCAGAGATCAAAACACGAGGTATGACTTATCTGCCTTCCACGCGCCACCCGCAACGTGTCTATACTCGACCTCGTCTCACCTTCTTGCTTGCAGATAACGACGGCGTAGTTTCAACCATCCGGCCAAATCCAACCCCCTTTCTGAGCCCGCACCGCGGTATTGATATCTGCCATGTACGCAGCACACTTCCGATGCTTGCGGGCATTTCGGCATACTGATGTTTGTACAGGCCACGTAACGCATTACCTCCAAGCCTCGGAGTGGGCGATAGGATTGGCGAGGGCGATTCTGGCCTCGTCTTGGATATTCTTCCCCCGGACTTGGCGGAAGTTGCGTTCGAGAACATGAGGAAGGAGGTTGCGTGGAACGTGATGCATCACCGAGGTAAGCTTATGTCCAGCGCTTACATGCGTCCCTGTATGTTTACATGCGGTTCAATGTTCGGGCTCCAGGTGGGGAAGTACCCCGACTGGTGGCCGTAGAGGGGGACGTTGCGGCAGACGGGAGGTGAGCGGAATAAATCGCGTATTGTAACCGACCTGCTGGATTACATTCATCCTTTTCTGTTTTCCTTTTCCACTCAAATTAGTTTTCCCATATACCGGCATCCAGCCGACGAGTCCCCCGCCCTCCGACCGTTCTCCCCGACGGTCTCCTTGATTCGGGCGCACGTGCAGAAGGTGTTGGATCACCCAGTGAACCACGTCTTGATCCAGCATTATCGAACCGGAGCGGACTACATCTCGGAACATTCGGACAAGACGATTGATGTCGTCCGTGGGTCGAAAGTCGTTAATGTCAGCCTTGGTGCCCAGCGCGTCATGACCCTGCGACTCAAGCGAGACCGCGTACAAAATGCGGGGCAATTGGGCGGTGTTCCTCGGCAATCGCAGAAAATCCCACTCCCTCACAACTCGATGTTTGTGTTGGGGTTAGAGACCAATGCCAAGTGGTTACATGCGATCAACCACGACAAGCGGCCGATACAGTCGAAATCGACCGAGGAGCAGTTCATGAACGGAGAACGCATCAGCTTGACCTTCCGACACATTGGGACGTTTCTTTCGTGCGATCAGTCACGTATCTATGGGCAGGGCGCCAAGGGAAACACTATCGAGGACGCGCATCCTGTCGTAAACGGAACAGAAGAAGCTGCGAACCTTGTCGAGGCATTTGGTAAGGAGAACCAGCAAAGCGAATTTGATTGGGATGCTGTATATGGGGAGGGGTCTGACGTCCTTCATTTCACTCCACGGGCCGCATGATCAATCGGTTGGAATGAGGGGGAAGAGTCTGGATCGTCATTTGTATGAAGGAACGATGCTGTTATTTATTGTCTTCGCCTTTCATTCAGTGTAAATTGCCTAGCAACGCTTGCGACCGAGTCTCGCACTGCGGAGTACTCCAACTCTTCTTCTTTTCTTTGTTTTTCTTTTTTTGTTTTCCATCGACACATCGCAAGCCGCTGTTACTCCCATCCGCAGCGCAGGTAGCTGCTCTCTGTGTTTGACTTGGACAATCACGCTGGTGATTACTGACACTGCTCGCAGCTTACTGGGTCTTTTTTTCTTCCAGGCATTGAGCCCGCAAAGGGGGTTCTCCGAATTGTTACTTATGGAGACTAGTACTTTGGATGTTCGTAACCGGACCTTCATTTGATGGGTAAGCGGGATCATTCCATGTGTTGTTTCCTTTTTTGTACTCCAGGGGGTTGAGCTTTTTCAGGGCGGTCGCGTGTTGGTTTCCGTCGCGGGTTCTCCTTCCTTTCCCTGCTTCAGCCTTCAGCTTGCTGTTCACTTGCGGAAAGTCAGAGACACGAGGCTACCGATCGTGCTCCACGAGGCTCTCTGCTCTCGTCCTTTATCTCCCTTGCTCTCGTCCTCCTCGGCCTTATTTTTTACTCTTTAAAGGTTATAACAACAAAAAAGAACAAAAAAAATATCGTCTCCTCAAACGCGACACCAACGCTCTCCACGCCTTCACGAGCTCTCTTATTTTACTCTCCCATTGCACGATAAGCTCATTTCATTAACGAGATGTCACGACTTCATCCCAGTAGTCCCTCCGAGTCCCCCAAGAGCGCGTCCTCGGCACCCTCTGAGCACCCCGGTGAACTCTCCGAGCATCCGTCTTCGTCCACCCACCCTCGGGTGTCTGAAGGTTCGGAAGGTTATCCCTCTTGGCTCCCCAAGCGCCCTCCCCCGCCAGACCCTGGGTCCACCATCCACTCTTCCAATGGCCAGTACACGCCTGGACTCACGCCCGTCGAGCCGATCAATGTCGGTCGCAGACCCACCCCGCGCTCGGTTCGCGTCGTCAGTCTGCAGGATGCTGCCCAGCCCGGTCGAGATCATCGGGAGGTGGTAGAACACGGACGGTTCGCTAATGCACTGCGTCCCCGAGTCTGGTCCCGCGGGACGACGGCTGCGATGAGCCCGACGCTGCCCCCTGCTGCAGCCCATGCCCAAGCCCGCGCGCTCCGTCCCAAGTTCTGCTCAAACGGTCTTCATCCCGAACTCCTGCGAAACCCGACCTTCTTGGCCAAACTCTACTTTTTCCTGTTTCCCTTCTTCACATTTTACCACATTCCCCTGCAAACCTTTTTTGACTTCAATGCTGTGTTTATAATGTTACAGTGCGTGTCTCTTTCGTTGGCGTCTTGCGTTGTTTTCCAGGCTCATCTTGAATTGTTAGGGTCGCAAAGTACCCCAATCCGATAGCACCTGGTGTGTCGGGGTCTGGAAAGAACTGGGAACTTGGTGCGACCGCTTATATAGCGTGTTGGATGGTTTGGATCTTTATGGTGTTCGTGCTGTATGAGCTTGTTTATTCTTTCTACCGCCGATGGCGCGTCAGTGAGTGCCTGCTTCGTCTCCATGAAGAATTCTTGACTGAGCCTGTTGCAGAACGGCCGCACATCATCCCACTTTACCTTTCTTCCTCCGCGTTCAGCCTTACTTCCATAACTTCGTACACGAACTTTTCCTTCATGCAGTACATCCGCTACTCGGCCTTCTTTGGGGAAAACGGTGGCCTCCGCGATGGTTTCGCCGAAACGTTCTGGTTCTATTCACAGAACTTACCCACCGTCGCGCTCCTCTTACCTCGAGCAGGTCTCTGTGTCGCGCTTCTACTGTCCTTATCCTCTGCGAATCCGGAATACGTTGGTTTGATCGAAGCAGGCTTCAACGGTCGAGATACGACTTTCTTCCGCGCGTCTGACGGCACACTGACGGATTACGCCCGTGGCGTTCTCTTTTCCAATGCTGCGTGGACAGCATGGCGCGCGCTCGTCCTCTTCATCAGCTGGTACGGTCCCTTTTGCTCATCAACCTCGACTCTTGAACTTAACTCGTTATTCCAGGATTGGCCTGTGGATTATGAGTGGCCAGGGCTGCGCTGGACTCTGCGGTCCCCGTTACCGATGGGAGGAAGACGATCACGAAAAGACCTTGTCTTTTTATAGCGAGGGCGGCGAGGACGCGGACGTGCTTCCATGGAGTTGGCGAACAAACACACGTCTGCGCATACAAGAAGCGTTCGATTTCTGTCTCACAGTCAAGCCGCCCGCTCGGTGGAGCATGATGACGACCGCTACGGGGAAGAAGGAGGAAGCGGAAGGCGCGGAGTTGCTTGGCGTGGCAACCACACCCTCCTTTGAAGTCGAGCAGGTGCTGGCGGCGGTCGGCTTGCCCTCTGTTCCGCCTCCCGCACGACGAGGCGCGCTTTCGGAGGACTTGTTTGCGCGTCCGCAAATGGGCATGGGCGGGGATGAGACGACGGTCGCTACTGCTGTCGCCGTCGCCGCCGCTGCCGGGTCTTCGCTAGTGCCCGAGCTGTCAGATATTATCCCCAAGGTAGTCAAGCGATCATCAAAGGATCGGGAGATCGGGGGAGCGTCGGCGCCGTTGATGAAGTTGCCCTACCCGTTCACAGGGTATGGCGCCCAGGTGTCGTCCAAGGACCAGATACCGTTCCCGCCCTCGCCAAGTTCGCGCAAGGAAAAGCGAAGGTCCCCTACGACCAGCGGTTCCGAGCCCCAACGGCCTTCAGGACCTGAACAACGTTCACAGGAAGAGGATGAAGAAGAGGATGAAGAAGAAGAGGATGAGGAAGAAGAAGAGGATGAGGATGAGGATGAGGAAGATGGGGAAGACAATGAAGATGGCAGTGAAGCGCAGCGACGCACATCTGGTTCCATGTCCAGCTTAGGCCAGCCCATCACGTCGCGGTATCCCTTCCAGTTCCGCCGTCCGCATGCCCGTGGCGCGTCCGTGTCCTCGAGCGGCATGACTCATTCGACTCCCAAATCGGATACGTCGCCCTCGTCCAATTCACGTTCGGCGCACTCGAGAGCCACGGTGTCGACCGGGAACCAGGATACGTCATCCGACTCGCCCATGTCACAAGCTTTCAGCGCGTCCCCGATGTCGAGCCCCACGTCTGGCTATGGCAATCCGATTCCCATGCCGCCTCGTCACCCACAACCTGGTCGAGGCCGTTCGCGTGCTGGAACAATGCCCGTATGGCCGTCCTCACCGTCGCCAGTCATGTTCCCTGGGCGGATGCCTCCAAGGATACGCACCGACAGCGAAGGCACCACCGAGCACCTGCCGGGCGGATACGAGTCGTTCCTTAGCGAGCAAGACGAGGACGAAGACGAAGATGCAGAGGAAGAGCCACAGATGATGGAACAACCCGAACCGGAAGGCCCTCACGAAGCGGCGGAGGGTGAGGACAGCGTGGGATTGTTGAGCGTTGTTCCACGCAGCCCGCGTTCGTCCAACGTGAGCAGTCGGCGCCGGCGTGGACGGCGCAACTCCGGACCGCAGCAGCAGTCGCGGTCGAACTCGACATCTTCAGTCTCCAGAGCCGGCTCGGCCGTTCGGTCACGCACGCAGTCGCTTATCCAGAGCTTGGGCAACGCCTCGCGGTCTTCGGTCGATCTGGTGCAGTCAATCCGCAGCCGGGCTCACTCGTCGAGGGCGCGGCTCGAGGAGGATATGGTGTACTCGTCGGATTCGCCATCGCATTCTAGTGGGAGCGCGTCGCACATGAGCAGCAGTCACGAAAACTATACGTTTGGGCAACCAATGTTGTCGCCGCCGTCGCCGATGGTGCGTCGGGTGGCATCCTCACAGGGTCTTGGTTCGGCTGCATCCAACGTGTCCATCTCTGTGCCACCGTCGGTGGCTACGACCTCGCTGTTGACCGCGCGATCGCCGTCCCAGTCTCGATCGCGCGAAGGAGAGCCGGAGAGAGCAGGAATCGCTATTCCGCTACCGGGGAGCGACGAGAGTCGACCGGACCTCAGCACGGCGGCGCAGTCGTTTATCACTGCGCCAGCGACGATAGCGGGGACCTCTGACTCGGGCGAGCCGGTGCCGTCGATTTGGCGTGAGGCTACGCATATGGTGGACAGACCCGACTCGGCGTGGCGGCCCGCATGATGGGCGGAAGTCTTGGGTTATTATCCCTTCATCGGACGGTCGGATCTCTTTTTTTCATATAAAAAAAGGTCATCTTTACTGCTCCATATAGTATTCTTTTTTGACCACTACACCTTCCTCGTGCCATTATTTGCATTGTCTTCAGCATCGTACTAACTTTATTCTTGCATCTACATTTCCATTTCTCGTTCCTATCTCTCATCGCCGTGGCCATCCAATCTCCTCGACCTACACGCGAGACTAGTGCTTTTTCACTTCTACTCCTCCCTACCCGCTTTTTGCCCTCACCCTACACATTTCTCATCCCTTCCTCTTCCCCCTTTGCACCCGACACACCCTATAAACCTGATTGATCTGCTTGCATGTTTTATGAGTCTCCTTACTTGTTTAGTCATGTCGTCGTTTACAGTTGCACCAACTTCATTTTCCACTTTCTATTGATCGATCGATCCTGCGACCGGACAACGACCGGAACAAAAAGGATCGCGCCGTAGGTAATGTGTTGTCGACGCTCCGGTGTTCGAACCCTTCAAAGTTCGAGCCTCGAGGCCTCTACATACTTGACTGCTCGTGGTTGTCCCTGGGTAAGATTTTCCGGGGCAGCTTCTCGGTCGGTCCCCACGGTCGACTCATCAGCAACGATGTGCTTTCTTCTTCTCACTGGGCCCGTCAGCGATTCTTCATCGTCTCTAGACCTCTTGGAATGCGATAGTTTCCACGGGGCACAATTCGACGTTAGTTGCGCGGTCCACTGCATTCTGGAGGTTGGTTGAAACCTTCTCATACAACTCCTCAAGAAGGTCAGGGGTAGCCTCGATCTTCGGAAACGAACTTTCTGCGAGTATATAATGATCGATCAGAGCGACCGAAAACGACTGAAGGTCAACCGACAGCGGCCTGCATGTGCCACAAAGCGTCAGGCTGGCTTTTTGCAGGAGTGGTGGATGTTTGAAGAAGTCGCGTCGCGCGTAACCCCCTATCCAACCGGGAAACGCATTCTGGAATTTGTCTGTGTGATGAAACAACACCCAGTGGCATGCAAAGGCCCACCATACGGATTCGAAGTCGTGGATGAAATTCACGCGAAAAACCGGCACTGTTGTCGGCGCTCTGTGGCTCATGAAGAGGTAGACGTGTGCTTCCACTTCAACAGCCATGAACTTCAAAGTTCCCTGTTGAAAGGTTAGCAAGAAGACGGGGATGGGCGGCTTTGCAAACCTCTTACCGTTCGAACGTCATGGGACATATCACCAGAATCCACCTCTTTCGCATATTCGAAATCTCCGAGTTTACCATTGACACGATCGCTCATGCGTATCACGTTGCCGCCGCTAAAGTCCCGATGCACCCAGCCCGCCCTGTGCAAAAGATATAGGGCTGATGGGTATGTGAGCCGCTGTCCACTAGGAAAGCCGGTCGATTGCCTCACCCCTGGCTGCGTCTTTTAAAATGGACAAGCACGTTTTGAGATTAGTTATCTCCTGAAGAGGGACGCCGACGTCAGAGAAAACGGTGCGCGTATGCACCTTACATGGAACACTCGCGCTTGACCGTGGGGTCCCAACCCAGCCCTTCCATGTCTGAGGCCACAGACGCCCATGCCAGGGAGGTGAAGAGGCGTATCGTTTGCTCGATCTCCTACTCTCACGCAATTAGATTCCACCTGTGCATAAATCAGACCATTGACGTACCTGGAGAAAGTTGACTGGCTGCGACGCGGCGAGAAACGAACGATTGCTGAGCCAGAGTCGTAGGTTGCTGTCCTCGATAGTTATTCCGAATGCAAATCGACGGCAGGGATCCTCTCGCATGATGCGGTGGAGACTCCAGATGATCTTCTGTCGGTTCTACGGAAACCTATAAGCCTTGACGCCGATAACGCCAGGTTTGACTTACTTCGTTCACATCTCGGGTGTCCGTGCCCTTCTTGAATCCAAAGGGCACCGCAACATCATTCCAATGGTTGCCGAGTATCACAGCCCTGCTTCGCGACCGAATGAGGAGTGCATCTGGGCGTGACATATTTCCACGTTCAGAGCGTGGTATGCGGTGTCCGTTCATCACCAACGACAGCCCGCAGCCCCGCACATTGGCGAATACTGCCTCAAAAACGTCAATGAGGGGCAGGAAGGTTCTTCGTTCAAGTCGGAACTCGAAGGCGGGGAAGGGAAGCCTTTCCATCAAATTTGATGCGTCTCCTTGCTAAACAGGGCGCCGTCCACGTCGCGCATTATCGCGTCGCAAGCTTGCTCCAAGTCCACGGAAGGTGTTTCGTTGATACACGCCGCGTCAGGCGATCCAATGGAACCGTTAGAACCCTTGCGAGAACAGCCATGCGAACCCAATTTCAGATCTCCAGACTCCGGTGTGGTAGTTGTGGAGAGATGAATCACATCACGTGTTCGTTGTCTGCGATGTCCTTCGGAAGACTCACACTGAGTCACAGAACTTCAATGAAGTCTCAAGCTCAAGGCTCATCCGCACGCTGACAAGCATCCTTCAGGCCTTGAAAGCGAGGGCTGGACCCACCAGCCATCGCGGGAACGTTCCTCGCTTCTTGCGTCACTTCGTGACCCTTCTTACGTGTGCCGATGAGCATAGTCCATCTGGAGCAACTTGAAAGGTCGTGGCGGCGACGGGCAGGGTTGAAAGTGATGGAACAGTGCGAATGCTTCTCGCCACTCCAGATCCTCACTTAGAATCGGAGGAATCCACCTTGAGGGTCGTAGAGATACACAAGGCAGAAAAATCATTCCATGACGTTCAAGTTGTCAACGGGTACGTGACAATCTCTGATCGCAGCAGTCGCTCCGAGTCATGTTTGCAATTTATCATGCTTAGGCCCGCGGATGCGAATTCGTTGGAAGATCATATTGCGGACATCTGGGCCGCCCTCGAGCAGTACGACAGAGGAGGACGAGATGAACAAACCGATTTGCTTGCTTTGCAACGTTTTGTGGTCATGCGCAGTTATCACAAACTTTCAGCAAGGTTTCACGAAGACAAGCAATAATTTGACGGTCGTCGACTCTTTGATGTCATTGCGACATGGAAACCTATGGAAGGCGAGGATGACGAATCCAAGTTGCAACCACGATGGGTTCCTATGCCTGGGGCGTTGGCCAATATCTTCCCTGACCTTATGCCTGAGGAATATACACGCGATATGGATGGCCAGCCTCAGTGGAAACTGTCAAACAAAACAGCGCCGCTGTGGATCAGACTTTTAGTAGTGATTCTCATGGGCTTGGATCTCAGCATTCGACTGAGCGCCGAAAAGCCTCTGAAGGCTGCAATGCTCTGATGCCGGAACAATCTTCTGCGGTCGCTGATGTCGCTCTGTGGTGTAATAGTTTGTATATCTTCGTCTTCTGGAAGGAAGTTCTGCAGGACCTCCTAGAGAACACTAGCCTCATTGAACATATAGGCAGTTCTCTGAGCTTCAAAACTGGTTGGTGATTTTGGTCCGTTCCATTCTACTTGCTGATTGTTATCATCGCCAGGTAAGAATGAAGTGGATGAAGATGGTAAGTCATGTCCATGTATGCCAGTGCCTGCCTTCTTCTAAAGATTTTTTAGACACGGACGTGATGCCGGAACCCAATGAACCCACCAACAAAACTATGTTTCGATATCTGAAGTCAGCTGTGGCTTGGCACGCTGCAGTGGAATATCTGACCGACCAGCGCGTCTCGAAATTGACGACGAACTTTCTTGTTGGACTTGTTAAAGTTCCGTCGGGTAACAAATCGATGTTAACTTCCAAGGAACTCATACCGATGTACCGAAGACGTCTCTGTCCAGGAGATGATGACGATGTGAAACGGAGGGTTCGTGTTTTGGAAGAACATTGTAAATTATCAACGTTTACTGGAACGGTGCACCCAGAAGCGAGTCTCATGGGACTTCTTGTGTATGAGCATTACAACCGTGACAAAAACCGGAACAATGGAGATCCAATAGAAGGCGAGGGTCTATTGGACGACTTCCTCGGTCGTTAGGTATGGTTCAATTTCCAATGCATGACCATGTTTACTGATCAATTTACGTCGCATAGTTGGATACAGTCGATGAAATTGCGGTCAGCAAGAAGTGTTGTTGGTGCTGCCATCGGCTTGCGAAGCTCCTTCAAGATCGGTTATCCAAACAGTTTGGGCTTCCAGGAACTTATGGTCTGGTGTACGCATGGAACCCGCCCGACGTGGGGATTGACGTCGAAGTGCTCACGGATCTGGAGGACGAATTGTGGGCGGAGCTTCAGAAGGTGCTCCCACAGAACAGAACTCACATCCATTCACGCCAGAGTTCCGCCTCTCCTCGATTAACAGAATTGACAGAAAGTTGGCCCGTCCCGTCTGAAGAGCTTCTGAACAAATTTGCAAGATAAAAATAGGTTGGGTAAATACCACTTCATTGCACTTTTCGTATTTTATGCCGTGATTTTCCTCCCATTGTATCGTATTTCACGCAATTCATTCTGTTGTTCTGCCGCCTACCGGTACGCCTTGTTTTCAGCGGCGAATCCCTTGCAGTGATGTAGTTGGTCATCAGACCCCTACCTATGAACATATGTAATTAACTCTTGGTTCGTTTCGTCTCTACCCAAAAGATATCATCCTCGATCAGTCAAAGAGAAAAATCGAGTCGTACGCGTTCCCGTTAGAGATAAGAAAGAGAGAAGAAACAGAAAGGGGGAAAGATGAGCGAGTATAGTCGAGAAAGAAAAAGAAAACGTGGAATATGAATATGTCACAGAGGGTACGGAGGGGAAAGAAAGCATATTAATTATTTCGCCACCAGAGAAGGGGCGGGTCGTGCATCATCGCAGTGAACGGAACTCGAACGAAAGGCAAAAGAGAGGCGGGAAGAAGAACGAAAGAAAACTCGAAAGGGATAGCATCATCACAACTTGAGTTCCGTCAACACCCGCCTCGCCAACATTTGGTACTGCCATCCATCCCCACCCGCTCGCCGGAATTGAATCCCGTGAAGCGGCAACCATGGAACCTGTCAATGTCTTGCATGTCAGCATTCCGCACTCGACAACCTGGAACCCGGTACCCACCTTGATGATGTTAATTTCGAACCGAACCGACATCGAATTCGCGCCAATCATCTCAAACACCTCCCGATCGACCTCACCCGTCGGGAATGGAGTCAACGTCGGCCGGGGCGTCTGCGGCGCATGGAGTGTCGATGGCGTCGCTGGTGGCGGCGGCGGCTGTATTACCTGTGTTGTCACGAAATCCCGAGGTATCGGCGGTAACATCTTGCCCTTGGTCGGCGACTGCGATCGCGGCGTCTGTGGCGGGAACCCATACGCATCATCCACAGGCGACCCCACAGTCGTCATCGTCCCATTCACGTCCCCATGCCTCGAACCCTCCGGCATAACCGTATGCGCCGTGTGCCCAGTCGCAGTCGTCGTCGCCGTCGAAGACACGTTGAAAAACGACGAAGACCCGCTACTCGGGGTAGCGCTCAACGCCGTCCCCACCGAAGGCCGATGCGGAAGCTCCTTGTCCGGCGTCGTCGTCATGCCCATGCCCATGCTCGTGCTCACGTTCATCCCCATCTCAGCGTCCCTCTCCTTCTCCTTGACGCTCTCCCGATCGCGCGACTTGCCCATCCCAAACGACAGCTTCGACGCTTTCTTGACCAACGACCGCGGCGTGTTCATGTTCATGCTCATGCTGATACTGAGGTTGCCAGTCTTGCCAGTCTCGTTCGACCCAGATGATCCACGCCGACGGTGATGGAGGTTGTTGCCCTGACTGTGCCGTGATTGCGACTCAGGAACGGACGAGATATCTATAGATGGTATATGAATGCACTCGAACCCGCCCTTGGTTTCGCGGTATTGGACTTGCATCCGGTCGAGCACCTTCTTGATGTCCCCCTTGAGAACCGAAGGAGGCTTCGTTGACGTCGTCGATACGCTGTTTAACGCGTATATCGTTCAAAACGCACGTCATTTCAATGTGAAAAAGCCACAACGCACCTGAACAACCCCTTGAGATGAACCGGCTTGAAATCCTTGTCACCATGTGGTGGGCCACCCCTGTATCCCTCGTCCCGCGAATCAGATGTCTCGTGCTCCGCATTTTCTTCCACCTCTTCCGTACGCCCAAACGGACTCCTCGCTGCCATCACTGCAACAGGAGGTCGACCACTGCTCGTCCCGTACCCAGTCGAAGGTCGTCGATGCCTCCCGATCGTACCACCGATGCTTGGCAGCAACGCACCGCCCGTACTGCTTCGTCGCTCGTGGCGCAGCGCACGCCCCTGAGGATCCAAGATCGTTGCTGCCCTCCGGTGCGTGGGCGATAATGGCTGGCTCTGACTCGCAGACAACAATGATGGCGGCGGCGGCGAATGCACCTTCTGCCGACGGACTTCGGAATCTGTAGTAGCAGCAGCACTGTTGTTTTGGTCGTCGTTGTTAAACACGTCCACTGCGTGCGTCCGCTTCTCCGCCTCCGTATCCGTCGCAGCCTTGTTGAGCGGTACATCTCCCACGAACGTCGTTCTCTTCCCAATACTTCCTTGCCCTCGCTTCCCATCATCCCCACTGCGCCCACCACCGCCTAACAACGTCCCGAACCGCTTGACGAGGGTTGCGCCAGTCGACAGCGGCGCATCGTGTTGCTGCTGCTGCGTGGTCTCCCGATCGTCATCGCCACCAGCCAACTTTTCCTTAATCACCGCAAACTCGCCAACCTCTGGACCGGCCGTATGCGGGATTGGCATCTCCGAAAACTCGTGTACCGGCTTTTCGGGTCCTGCTCCAAATACCCCGCCGAGCCCGCGCAAAACGGTCGGACGTTGGCTAAGACTGTGACTGCGACGGTGGGTCGAGGCGGGGGGCGCACGGGGCATGGAAGTAGGTGTAGTGGGCGTCGTCGGAATGGCCAAAAGGTCCACGCGGTTCGTCTGTGGCGGCGGCGGCGGCGGGTGCGGTAGCCCAACGTCGCGTGCCCTGGGTTGCCCATGGAACGTGGATGTTGTTGGAGACGCCGAGGCGGGTGCCGCATCGTAAGACATGCCAGAGTAGTGTGACGTCTCTGGCGCTGGTAAACGAGGAAGAGGCATGCTGTAATCGGCCTTGGCGGAGGCGGGCGCGGCCAATTGTTGAGGTTCGCGCTTGGTGGGCTGGAGATGCGCCTTGCCATATGCATTCGGAGTGGACGCTTCTTCCACGGTGGGTGCGCCGGGAACGGCACCAGACTGGATAGATATCTGGGAACTGGCAAAGTGACCAGGGCCGTATACGCGTTCCCGCTCGAGCTTCTCGCGAGCAAGATAGTACATGGACACAAGTGGATGGAACCCGCGCGTCGGATCCAGGGGGTCGCGGGGATCGGCGATCGAGAGATGCGATTGAGAGTTGGGCGGTGAATGGGACGGGGTGGTGGGTGGTGAAGAGCCGGGCGAGAACAGCTTCCGACGGTAAAAGTCGAACCCTGAGAACCGCTTGGATTTCTTGGACGGGGTAAGGCCATCTTTGTGAACGTTGGATGAAGAACCGTCAAAGGAGATGGCGAGAGATGAGTTGGAAAAAGATTCACCCCAGCGAGCACCGTGTCGACCTCGTTTCCGGTCCCAAGCGCCGAGGGCACGCATGTATGCTTCGGACTCGAGAACAGCAACTAGCTTGCGCTCAATGTCTTCTTCTGAGCCAAATTCGAACCCCTTCATGCCTCGGACGACTTGCCGATCGAGGTCGTCGACACGGATAGGTTCGCGATGGACGAGATGAGAGTCGGGCGAGCCGCTGAATCCACGAACCATCCATGGGTGTTCGAGCACTTCCGTCAAGGAGGCACGTGCGGCAGGGTTGGTGACGAGCATCCGGGATAGCAAGTGCTTGCACTCTGCTCACGGGATTAGTAACAACCGACGCGCCAAGGACGTTGGTTGGACGCACCTGCGCTCAGCCAGACAGGATACTCGACGAAACCACGTTTGATCTTGGCGTGCAACGCCGGCATGCTCTGATCGTCGAACGGGACCTTGCCACAGACAAGGACGTAGAGGACGACGCCAAAGCTCCATACGTCGACTTCCGGGCCAACATAGACTTTTGCGTTCAATAACTCGGGTGCTGCAAAGTACAACGAGCCGCAGAAGGTAGACAGACGTTCGGCGGGGTCATACAGATTGGAGAGACCAAAGTCGATAATCTTGATGTTTCCGGTCTCTGATATGAGTATATTTTCGATTTTGAGATCTGGCAGAGGGTTAGACGCGGAGATGTGGCAAGAGAGATGGACGCACCGCGATGGACGACGTTATTGCGGTGACAATAGTCGAGTGCACTGCCAATCTGACGAGCAAACTTGCGTGCGACACGTTCGCGGAGTCGACCGTGGCTGATGATGTAGTCGAGCATCTGACCACCGCTCACGTACTCGAAGACCATATAATAATGATGTTGATGGATGATCATTTCGCGCATGCCGCAGATGTATGGGTGGTGAAGAAGCATGGAGAGGGCAGCTTCGCGGATGGTTCTGATTTCCTTGGAGGCGTCTTTGGAGGCCTGCTTTGCGAGGGCCTCCGGAGAGGCGTTCGAGCCATTTGGGAGGGAGTTGGAGGGGTGCACGCGGGGGAGGATCTTTATAGCGAGCTGGAAGGAAAAAAGAATGAGCGGGAGCAGTGAGTTGTGAGGTAGACGGACCTTTTCTTCGGTGACGTTATGAATGGCAAGCTTGACTTTGCCCATGCTACCTGCGCCGAGAGTCTTTGTGAGGGTATAGTCGCCGAGGATTCTGTTTGCGCTGCGAGACTGTTTTGAGGCAGAGCCTTCTCTGTGTTGGCGATGTTTCTGGTCGGACGTGGGCTGTCGCTCGCGATCCGAAGAGCTCGTTGGAGGTGACATGGAGTGAACCTGCGGGGGCATGGAGACAGGCCGGGGTCTGTGGGAGGGGTGTGCCCTCGCGGTGGGTACGGGGAGTGGGCGTGGGGGCGACGCTAGAGAATGCGGTGCTGTCAGTGCTGCTCGTGTTGTTGTTGTCGTTGTGGTTGTTGTGTTCGTCGTCGTCGCTGTCGACTGCGGCGGCGGTGACGGGGACGATGAGGAGGAGAAAGATGGAGAAGGTGCAAGCCGTGGCTGAGTTGTAGCCGAGCTGATGTCAAACTGAGCCTGTCCTGCCTCAGTTGGTTCCCCCGCGTTTTCTTCTGGTACTTGTCCCAGCACCGTCGCGACCGGACCCGGGTAAAACGCAGTCGTCGTCGTCGTCACCGACGACGAGCCCCGCGTCCTCGGCGGTACCATCGTTGATTTTGACAAAGACCCGCCCTTCAAGAGGCAGTGTCCGCTCACTTGGGTAAATCCTCAGGGCCGCCAGCCAGAAATATCCCCCACTCCATTCGGTACCCTTGGGTCTGGTGTATGCCCAAGACCCAGCACCGCAGTACCCTCAAGCTTGCACTGCGGCGCACTCCATTGCGAGCCAGCTCACACCGTCCGAATCACGGAACGGAGCCACCCCCCCACTGCAAGTCCACAGCCCACCTCGTGTCCTTCTCAGCCTCTCGGGCGAACCCGCAGCGAACCCTCGCCAGCAATTCCATCAAGCGGGCTCCCCACCTTCCGGCGCTAATCATTAATGTCACTCCCTCCCATCACACTCTTGACATGTGCGCGAAAAGGTCCATCCGCGGACGCACTGTCACGGTCTCACTGGCAACTCCAATTCCCACGTGGTCAAGTCTCTCCTTCGTCTCTCACGGAGCGCCAAGGGCACAGCGTGCGTTCGCGCGCTCATATGTTCAACTGCACCGTGTAGATATTTCGAACCACATTCCGCCGAGGAATGTGGTCGCAAAGCTTCCCAGCTTCGGCTGCCGTCGCGGTCGTAATTGGCCCCTGCCGTATACCCTCGGCTACAATCCCTCCGATCTTGTTTTCACCCACCCAAGATCGACTAACGTCCGTGCAAACTTCGCCCGTTTGGCATGTTGACATTCGGACGTAAACATAGTGAGCTCTGGTGCGAAAGTTTGTCACCCAAAGAAGAATCACGTCTTGGGATCATTCAGTTGTCTATGTATCCCATCTGTAATTCACCACTTTTCCTAGCTGAATGACGTATAGCTCACCCCTGTCAGGGGAAGTTTCGATGTCGTCGTGGTCCCAAGTTGGTGGACCTGCCACGTGGGTTGAAGAGGTTGTCATGTCACTTCGCGAGAGGTACTGTGTCGCGATCAGTTACAGCCGCACCACAACACCCTGGCAGGAATACAATTCAACGAGACCGTCAGATTTTCAGAACTCAGGAACAAAGCAAGTTGCACCAGCCAACCTTTCAGGTTACTCACCTGATCCAGATCCTCAGGAAAACCAAAATAGTCGGTTTCTTCCAGGAGATTTCACGCTTTTCGGCAATCAAAGACAGCCCTGAATCCCCCAGAATTTCAATTCGAATTCGAGAGTTGTGATTGATTCATTGAAGGAGAGAAGCGGTAACTTGTTGGCAAGTGATTGTGCAGATTGGCAGGTACTCGTGCACGACAATTTAAAATCTCCCGAGTCCCGGGCGAGGTACGCCGTTCAGTCTGTCCTACTACTACGGCCTGCTATGTTAGAGGAATCTTGGTGGGCAAAGTAATATCCTTTCAGCCACATCGTAGCTGACAACAAGTCTTCACGTACACGTCTTAAATTACTTGGAATTTGTCGTATGTATCATCTTTTTTTCTCCGTTATAAAGCAAAGTATAGATCTGATAAGTTACTCGGATGTGACAGCGAGACCTCCCCTGCCACTGCTCGTACACCAGAGCGTTCTCTGGGTTTCTGTCTGTCTATTTTTCAATGCGCTTTCCATTTATCAACTTGCCAGTGATGCAGAAATCCCCTTCGACTTCGGACGGGCACATATACATGATGCATGCATTCGGGCCCCTCGCAGCTTACCATACCCGGTAACTCGGGCTCCGTCCCGGGCCGGGAGAGCGCTTTGCGCTCCGCACGCCCACTCTCAGCCCACTGCCACCCTCTCCTCGTAGCACACGGGGCGACGTCCAAAGATGGATTTCTTGTAGATTTTTTGCACTAGGACTTTCCCCGTACGATGAAATTCATCACTTGTTTGTTTACCTAAGCACGGCCGTATTTGGCGTTCGTCGGCGCGTCGGGATTGTCGGTCATGCTCGCCGAGAAAAGAATTTGAGTAGGTGCTGTAGCCCTGCTGGCGATCTCCTGCGCGCCAAATTTCTGGCATCGTGAGAGATCAATCGATCATATCGCCAGAAACGAAAATCGTATTAAACTACGATATTGAAAGCACCGAACGGGGAAAAGACAAGACGAAGAGAAAAAAAGAGGCGATGATAAAAAGGGAAAAGAAAGACCGATAAAGTAGCGACTTGTTCGCCATATACCGTCCAACCCCGAGCAAATAATCATGGTGCCCATCCGCCGACCTCTACGATAGTCTCGTTAGCCATGCCAGAGTCAAAACGCGATTACGAAAAAGGAGGTACTTACGTTCGACCATGACGTCGATCGTGTCTGTAGGAGTAATAAGCAAACGTGGAAAAAAAGACAGGGGTCAGGATGGGGAGGCAATCGAACTCGCTGTAGCATTGCATCGCATCGCATCACAAGGCGTTCCCATAAAAAGAAATGGGCGGGATGCGACGCAACACGCACGACGATGAAACCAGACAACAACAGAATCTATGACTCACCGTTATCCTCCATGTCTAGCGACGACGGCGTATCATCTTCATTGATTCTGTTCCCGTCGTACAAGAATCTGGTATATCGATCAATAACAACGACGAGGCAACAAATGAAGAAAGGGGGGGAAAGTTAGGCTTTTCAAGAGAGGAGGAAACAAAATTGAAAAAAACGCGCACCGAATGCTCGACACGTCCTTTCCCACCTTGGCCGCATATGCGCCCTGCAGCTTGCTCAACTTGGTATTACGCTTGATCTTGAAAAAGACTTCGTCCCCTGTTGAACTGACAACCTGTACGAATCCCGCCACCGCCAAACACGTGCATATGCGCGCACAAAAGTAAGATTAAAATCAGGATATCCACAAGGATGATAATGTGAATGCACATCGAGCAGCACATTGAAGGAGCGGTGTGCATCGACGCAGGACAAAAGAGACGGCGACAAACAGGTGGAAAGGGACCAATAGACGGAGCAGATAGTCATCAGACCAGACCGACAAATGATCGTCAGTTCATACACCTCAAAGACGCGCAAAGGCAACAAAAATAAAAGAAACCAAGGACGCACTTTGACGTTGATCGGAGCGTTCTCCTCTGACTTGATCTCGCCAGGTTGGTTGCTGCCGCTCTGCTGCGACGGATCTAGTTCAGCCATCTTAATGTCGTCGTAGTCGTTTCTTTTGCGTCGTCCTACTCAAATTCGAGAAAGTGGAAAGCAGGCAGAGAGACTCTGAAGTGCCAGCGATGGCGCGTTTGACTGAGGGCCACTCAAATAACATTACCTAATCAAATGATTACGCAAATAATGAGCACTACACTATACTAGTACTGTGTAGATTGGAGTGCATTAGGACCAAACACGAGCAAGCTAAGAGTTAAAAACGACCAGTTGCACTATTAGGGGACTATAGGTAGAATCCCAGCTCTGCCCCACCATCATTTCGTCTGACTGGGTCCAACTCCTTTCGACTCCTTTCGCCCATCATTAGCGCTGCGAGGCAACGACATGTATGCACTAGTGTGCATTGTATTGGCTTGCCAGTTTTCTCGTGCTACCATCCTTTCCCACGCCACTGTCACATCGCAGGGTCTTGACCAAGGCAAGATCAAGCTGGTTGCCTAGAAATGGAAAGGTGGTAGGTCTCATAAACCAGGTTAGGAAGCCCCAAGACGGTCACCTTCCGGTTTGAGCCTTCGAAGTCTTTGGCTTCATTGAAGGTCTGTTCTTGCCACTTGTATTCTGACAGTTTCGGGTAAGTTTTTGGGTCATCTTTGAAAAAAAATCTTGATATGTACATACGTATGCATCTGAATCCCACGTGCGTATCGGACTCGGATGTATGAAATTAAAGGTGTATGCCAGGATCACACTCCCGAGTCCCTGCAAACCGATATCAGAAATTAGGCATATCATAGGGTTACACCCTGTACGTATCATAGGGCTATTATAAGGGGAACTCTAAAGATTGAAAATCCCCGGCCGCCGGTGAGCGATACTTCGTCCGCCGAAGTTCCGAAATTTTCGCTTGTACCTTCGGCTAACCTAGTTTGATCCTTCAAATTTGGAGTTACTTACTTGGGTCTGCCACTGTCTGGAAGCGGAGCGCCACTGTCTGCAGTGGGGGTAGAGCCTGGAACTCGTTGAACCCGTTTGCTACGCCCGTCAGTTGCCAATCTCTCTCCGAGGATCAGCACAGCGTTAGACCCAGTCTTTTGACAATACACACGGTGGATAGGCAAGGCCCTGGGTGGGATTGGGCGCGAGGTGCTACAGCCGCATCGCCGCCTCCCCCCCCACTGGGCTGCAAAGTTTTTTTGTACTAAGACCCCCTGTCACCTATTCAGCCGAAGACACTACGTGCAGGGGTTCTAGTACTAATACGTACGTACGTACTTGGGATCCAGGGTCCAGAGGACTACATATATTACGCACGCCAGCTAGCATTATGCTGTTCAGGTCAGAGTCTCTCCTCCAAGTCATCCCTTCCAGACTCACATCCGATCAGAATGGGCTTCAACGAAGAGGTCATCGGTGAGTGTAACGTGGCGTCCCGTCTCTTGTGTGGATCATATTGACTGGATTGAATGATAGGTACACTCTTATTAGGCATATTCCGTCAGTGACGCTCATTCCACCTCGGTCTGGGTTTATCAACTGATCCCTTGCAAACAAAGTTAACACCTACTTGTATGGCCTTGTCTCCTACCAGTTTGCGGCGTACTATCGGGCCAGTACGTGAGCCATGCGGATCTCCATACTCCATACCTGATACCCTTCTTAGATTTCAACGATCGCCCACTCACAAAGTCCGTCCGTCCCTTCTAATCCATCAGAGTATTGTATCAAGCAGTGATTTAGGTATACAGTCCTATTCCTATTCGTTTTGGATACGTTCCACAGCGCCATGTGAGTATTGTTTGTGGCTTGGTACCCATAATGTGACCCTAACATCTTCGTAGACTCGTTTATATGGCTTGGTTTTATACGTCCGTGCTCCTTTCATCTTGGTTCCAATTCATGCTCACTGCATCTCAGTGTGCAGAATTACGATAATCCAGCAGCACTTGCAGGTGTGTGAGTGTGCGTCAACTTTATCCTTCTCTTCCTCCTGACGGTCCTTGAAGTCAGCGACTGGCCCTATACGTTTTCTCCTATGGGTAATGCATTTGCTGCCCTGGCAACCCAGATATATCAATCATTCAGGTAAGCACACACGTATGTCACTAACTCCGATTTCTTTAAACCGGGTCTGTAGAATTTGGCGGTTGACCCAGAGCAAGGTGCTGTTTAGCATAGCCGCCATGCTAGCAGTTACTACCGGCATCATGGGAACGGCGTGCGGGATAAAGGCTTTGATGACCCCACTGTACGTTTTGTCGTGATTGTCGTACCGTGTCAGATTGAGAAGAAACTATTTAGCATATCTGATTTTCCTAGTCTCAAGCCCATCGTCACCGCCTGGTTGGCCGCGCAGGTCGCCGCAGACATGTTCATCGCCGGTATGTTTCCATACATACTTATAACATGAAGATGTTCCTTCACAATCGACAGGCACTTTGATCACAATATTCTCTCGTTCACGCACCGGGTTCCGGAAGACAGACTCGATTCTAAACCGACTCATTCGGGGTGCTATCCAGTCGAGTCTGTTTGCTGGGATCTTCTCTATTGGCGATTTGGTCAGTTTTGCCGTTAACCCGCAAACGAATTTCCATGGCTTGTTTGCTCTTGTACTCGGCCGCATCTATACCAATGTAAGGAT
>JBBPOK010000408.1:0-27712 GCA_038091415.1 Leccinum variicolor
GTTTTTTCAAATGTATCAGCCATCTCAATCAATCAATACGTGTCTTGCTTTGCTATGACTCCGAGTCCGAGTCGACTACATTCTCGTAGTTCCCGCTTGAAATTCCTGGCACGACTTATGATACAAACTAGTTACCAACTGTCTGTGTCAATAATAGGAATGACCTCAATCGTCGGCACTCCCCCGGGCCAGGGTTGCATCTTCACGACTGTCTCTATGAACTACACCAAGTACCAGCTTAATCAGAGTCCTGGTTTGGAATTTCAGAGGGGTTCAACCAACTCATCGACCATTCCAGAGCCTATCATCTTCCCCCGCTTCTCAACCCCAAAGCCAGACGGTCCGTCTTGCCTTGAATTATTGTCCTGCTCTCACCCTCGTTCTCGTTCTAGACCGCATCGGTTCCGTCATCACCGACCACAAACGCAATTCCATGCCAGTGTAGTACGCCCTTTCCGCCAAAAATGTCATCCCACTCTATAATCTCGCCTCGGAATTTCAGAGCAGTTCAACACGTTCATACGCTCGCTAACATGTACAAATCTGCTTGAGAAAGTCCCTGCCTCTCCGGAAATAAACCCTTCCAACTTCAGATCACCGCATTGCACGTCATGGACCCCGCCGAGCCTCCAGTTGGCGTGCAACTCGTGTCCATCACCCTTGAACTCGCACGTTCATCAAACTGTGGTCCATCCACCTCTTACAATGCTGCTCGTGTGGCCCCACCACCTTCAAGGACAGACTTGCAAGTCAAGGTTGGCTAGCTCATCGGATTGCGGCCGACTATGCTTACCCGCAGTTGACTTAGACTCGCAAAACGCGGGACTACGAACACAACTCATGAGACGCGAAGCAGAACTTGAAGAGCTGCAGGCAACGCTCAATGAAACAGTCTACAAGGTAGAACGTCTTCCGGTTGGTCGCGCGATGCCCCCAGCTGACACCTTCACAGTTAAGTAAGGAGGCTGAGCGAGCCCTTCAATTGGAGGGCGAGGCTGTCGCCCGATCCTCAGAGCTCAAAACGGAACGGATTTCATCCCGAAACATCGAGCTGGCCCTGCAGTCTGCTCAAGAGAAGCTCAAAGCCGAGGAACGGGAGAAAAGGGAACTCGAATCGATTCTTGACACGGTTTCATCACACTCTCAAACAACTAGCGCCGAATATCAGTCAGTCCAACGCGAGAAGCGCGCCCTCGAATCTCGTGTGCGCGAGTTGGAACACCTTGTACAGACTCACGAAGCGAGGAGCAGTTCAAATGTCCTTCCCAAGAAGGGTAGACCTCGCTCTTCGTCTGTCTCTAGTTTCCGTCTTCCTGGGATAGAACGAGAACTGAACGATGTCAAAGCTCAATTGCATTCTAAAGACACGAGTCTCCGGGTGCTGGAACAGAAGCTCGCACAAGCCCAATGAAGGCGGAGAACGCACGTATTTCAGTTGACAAAGCCGGTCAGAAACGTATATCGGAACTCCTAGCAATGTTGGAGACGAAAGAGGAGGAGCTTGAATCCTTCAGATCGACAGATAATACCGGTGAAAGAGAGGAGGAGTTATTGAAGAGGATCGATGAAGACGCAGCCAAAATCGCGGCCTTGGAGCAGTTAGCTGCTGAGGGTCAAGCTGTCCGGACAAGTCAGGCTAGGATTCAACAACTACAGAGACAGCTCAAGGCGGAATGCGAGAAGGTGCAACGCTGTGAAGACCTTCAGAGTCGGTTGCTTCGCGAAAAGGAAGATTTAGCCAGACAGTGCGCAGGCGTTCAGCGGGAAATAGAGGAAGGCCATCAGTTACTCAGGGCTCGTGAATGTCAAATCAAAGAGCTGGAAGCTAAGGATGCGTAAGTACTAGTTTCCTTTCGTACCTGGATTTCCTAAGTGAGACCAACGACGAAAACAGTAACCTCCGGGCCGAACTCGATGCTCATAGCCACCTCAACGCACCACCATCGTACGATGCGGGGCAAAGCTCAGGTCGCCTCCCAGGGTTTGCGGACGAATCTGCCCTAGCAGATCACATCCAAACCTTTATTGCAAGCGGTTTATCGGTGAACGAGATGAACTCAAGCGTGCGCTCGAATTCTTAGAGGTCGAATATCGCATTACTGCAGATGGTTTTCAGTATCGCATTGCGTCCTTGACGAGACAACTGGCGGAGAGTGCGGAAGGTGTTACGACGGATAAACCCCTGACCAACGCTTTCGCGGAGCAGGGAATCAAACAGTTGACTTCATGCGCAGCCGCTTTCGCAGTGGTAATATCCGACATACAGACCAGCCTAGATCTCTCTGACGATCGCCTGTCTTCCACCTCCGCCGATCTCGCTTCTTTCAATTCCCAGCTACACGATGCACTCGCGGTTATCGATGACCAGAAACGGTTATTGGATACGGACATGCAAGAGCAGGGCGTCCTCCTACACAAACTTGACGCAGCGGCTAAAGAGCTGTCGGATTCAGAAGAGGAACGCGATCGATTACGAAGACAGTTGGCAGATATCGAAGGGCGGGTTGTTTCCGCGATGGAGAAAGTTAAAACCTCTGAGACCGCTAGAGAAGAAGCACAGAAGAGCTTGCTTTCAACCGAGTTGCGCCTCGCTACCCTTGACAAGGACTACCAGGATGTCGAATCAGAACGCAACTCCCTTGCCCTTCAGATTACGAATACACAGGCTGATCTCGCACGTGTACAAGACGAATTGGTTGACACTCAAGATCGCTACAACACTCTCCATGCTCAGCAGCTCTCGGCAATGTCTACATCCGAGGTCGTGCAGACACTCAAGGACCGCATACAGGAACTGGAGGGATGCCTTTCGCGCCGCTCTGACCAGATGAGCGATTATCAGCACGATATTCGTCGATTGGAGACGAACCTCAAACTCCACGAAGAGCGTCTTGCAGAATTGACATCAGAGCTCGAGCTTCTTGTTTCCCAAAAGGAGGCCATAGTTGAAGACTGTGCGAAGGCGAGACAGGCTAGAGATGATGCTATTGGAAGATCGGAGGCGGTCGAAGAGGAGGTGGAAAGACCTCAGCTGCAGCTGCAGCTTGCGGAGCAAGCACACGAAGCAGAGCTGTCGGCAACGTCCTCAACGATAGCGAACCTAGAGTCTGAGAAGCAACAGTCGACTGCGCGTCTAGCAGACTTACAGGCCGAAAACGCGGGGATCGCCCTCAAACTTGACTGTTTCGATCGTGATCGTCAGCATCTCACGGAGCAGCTGAGCGCCGCCGTTTGTCGGTCACGCTCACTTGAGCTACAGGAGTCAGAGGGAAACGCGGAAATGCAACAAGCCATCATTTCTCTCGCCATTGTTCATCGTGAATATAAGGATTCTACTCGACTACTCCAGAGATCCCACGGACGCGTTACAGTTTTGGAGTCGCAACTAGCTATCCTTGACCAAGAGCTCGAGCAAAAGACCACGCTCGTCGACGCCGCGGAGAAGGAAAGACAATATCTACTTCAGTAAATATCAGACATCTCTCCGGCTACAAAGACATCCCAAGACGATACGACAACATCGTTTTCTCGTGTACAGACTGAAGAGCTTTTAAGCACTGGCGCAAACTCACTGCACGAGACGGAACAAGAGCTGGCGGCCGCAAGACAAGTACTCGAAGAAACTAAATCCTACTATGCCGAAGTCGAAGCGGAGCTCCGTCAGCGTATCACTACAACGACTACGACGGAAATAAGACATACTCGAGATATTGCTGGTCTATAGGATGAGCTGGAACACGTCAGGACCCAGCTGAAAAACTCTTTGGAAAACTTTACCGAGCTGGAGAAACTCCACGACGACGTTATTCAAGAGTTGACTACCGCCAAACAAGTCTTCGAACTTCGGCTTACTGAGACTGACGCACAGCTACGCTCTTTCGACGTAGAACATCAACGCAGTCTAGCGACTGTGGAATCAAGGTACAGGCACGAGATGGATGTCCTCACTGGTAATCTCGAAGATCGCGAACATGACGTGGAAGAGCTACGCCAGGAACTTGAGGACATTGTTGGAGGCGCATACTCGTACGGAAGGGAAACTTCAGGAGGAGTTGAAATCCTACGAAGCCCGTCATACTCGCATGGACGACCTGGAGGAGGACCTTCTCCCTCTCGCCCGTTCATCGTTTCGGGTCTGGAAAACTCTTGCTATCAGGACGATCCTACCACTGGCAACGCGGCTCAGCCAGGCGATACTGATGGAACTGAGCGTACCACGATCATCGTTGCCGCCGTCCGCTGTTCCATCGCTCGCCGTCTCCTCTCAGTTGGGATTGCAATTCTCGGAGCCTCCTCCACAATTCATGATTCTTACCAATGGTGAAACGCTTGAAGGGCAATAGATTATCTAAGAGCCGTCATCGAGGAGGCACGGTTCGAGGGTGCGGTTCAGCCAATCAACGAGTTCAGAGACAGGTAAGGACTCGACTATCGACCTTGGGGGACACGCTGACCGTTGAGGCTTACAGCTTTGGAAGAGACCAAACATGTGCTATGCTTCTCGGACTTGCTTGTGGAAACACGTTCATGGACACCAACGATCATTCGATGCCTGGCACATTGTTGATGTCATAAACATTGCGAAGCAAGCATTCTACGACTTTGGCGAACGTCCGATCTGGAAGGAGAGTGACATATGGCACAAGTAGGCCCTACTGATCTGTTTTCCATCTCGGTACATAACCGCCTCCCATTTATAGGTGAAAGTTCGGGAAGTGCAATATTCAGTGGCCGTAGAGAAGGTTTTACGATGTACTTTGCGCGCCTCATCCGACCACATTGGAATGAAAAGATAACGAAACCGGGGTACGTATCTCAATCTCTCCTCCACGGCGTACCCGTCCGTTTGCCGCGCAGTGCTTTCGGTCTTCAGGAGTCGAGCGTTAATGATAGCCTTCTCGTCACCTGTATGCGCTCAAGGAATTATTGGACATCAATCCTTATCTTTTCCATTCGACCACCTGGTGATCCCGCCGCATCGTGCAACACAGTGGGTCATGAGAAAGAGGCAGAGAAGGTTTGCTTTCTATTGTTGATTGCTGCCGCCTTGTTTTCACCATCTGTTCTAGGCAGAACAAAGTTCGGTGGCCCAACTTCAGGCTCTTCTCACGAGAACAATCGAGGTCGAGGCCATACCATTTGTGCTCATCCTGCTGAGTGACTATCGATTAGGAGAACTGATAACCCGGTGAGCGTTCCTCTGTGACCGGCGTGTGCACGGCTTGACATCTACAAGATGCGACGGCGAGACTCAGAAACTGGTGACGGTGACCTATGAGGAACTGATCACCACCCAGAATGTAACAAATGGCGTGCATTAGTCAACGTTGTGATCGATCAGCAGATCGGTCAGCAGATCAGCGTATGATTGCCCGTTCGTGCACCCATGGAACCGTGTTTCGTGATCAGGTGCCGCACCAGCGAAGTTTTACAGCAACGATGCGGCTCTATTTGCAGTACCGATGACGTTATGTTACACAAGGCATGTGAATTTCCTTGAGGTCGGGCCCATACTGATTGCTCTGATACAGGCCCAAGAAAACGTCTGCAAGGCGGTCGACTCACGAAACTCTGCCAAACGACATAATTGGTTAGGAGAGTCGTTGATAATCAGCATCCTCCGCACAACCGTCACATTCTTATTTGACTGTTTATCAGGTTGTGCACAAGGGACACGCATAGTGGAATTCGAAAAGATCCGTGAGGTATGCGATGAATACCGAGGATCGAGCTTCACAAAAGGTCTGTGAGCGCCCATGTACAGCTTGCACCACGACAGCCCATCCACCCTCAGGCGCCATTGAGTTCCCTCTGAGTTGTGCACAAGCAGTCGACCCCGATAATGTCGGTATTGTGCATCTCCGCTTTCCTACATGGTCATGGAGAAGATCCAGCGTCTCAAGCGAGAGCAGTTGAAAAAGGTACGCGCATGTACCGATCAGGGTCGAATGACGCTAATAGACATCATACACGTTTGGTGTGCTCTCGGAGTCGCAGAAAGAAGGCGATCTATGGAAAAGCATATGGAACACTCGTGGGTGGACGTACCAGGAGTACGTTGCTTCAAAGGTCATTCAATTTTACACGGAGGACTGGAAGCCATATCTCGATCTGAACCTTTTCAATCACAAAGAATCACCTATCATTCTCTCGGAGATGGAGCGGGCAACCAAGTTTGCTACAGAGAGGCTTGCTACAATTGAACCGGGGCTAGATCGCGTGCGAGAGAAGCTGTATCTAGCTTCGAAGCGCCAGACGACGCGGGAAGAAGATATCGCGTACTCATTATTTGGAATCTTTGACGTCTCACTCTCGATCATATATGGCGAGGGCAAGCGAGCAGTCCATCGCCTCCTCGAGCATATCCTAACGCAGTCGGATGATGTCACGCTTCTCTCTTGGACTGGAAACTCAGGTAGCACCACTCAAAGCTACCTCCCCTCCGATCTCACTGTATATGACCAAATTCAGCCTCCGCATGTTCCCCAAGTTATAGAGGCCGTCGAGATGAACCGGATGGTCTTGGAAGTTGCAATCGTCCTTTCCCGATCCCTCACCAATCGTCGCGCTATATGAACGTCTCCTTGATCTTCCATCGCTATCTCTCATTTCTGGTCGACTTCGACTCCCTGGACTCGTCTTCCGCCTCACTGATTTCGCCCGTCTCGCGGCACCCGAATCCGATTCGAGCCTTCACACTTATCGTGCCACGGCGTCGATTCTCGGCGAGGTACGGATCGAGACCAAATACAGCTCGCTCGGGATGCAACGCCTCGTTCTCATTCATCCATGGACCAGTCCCCTGCTCGATGAGGACTTCTCTGGAGACGATCCTCTGTTTGATCTAGACGCGCGCGCGCTGCGGATCCTCGTTCGGCTTAGGCAGCCTTTTGGGGCACTGCTGCTAGCCTAAGCGCGGGCAGTACAGGCGCGTGGCGACGGACAGTTTCATCCAGGTTCAGATTCGGGCGGAGACATCGGCGAGTGAGTTGATGGCGAGCATTGGTACAGTCGACGTTCAGTAGTGATGCATTGTTGGCTTTGAATTTGGGGATGACGCATTTTGTTACATTTACGTATCTCTTGGCCTGTGGCCCGCCATTGTAGTAGACGCTCAGGGGGTTGCTTTGTTGTGTCTATGTTCTTCTGTTGTTCTTTGCTACTTGGTCTCCTCCTGCTTGTTTTGTCGCTAATGCTAATACCCATGCCTACATCTCCGAACAACACATATCGCATCTAGTCTAAGTGACTACATCTTCTCCTTCGAGGAGATATTCTTGGGCATCGCATCCAAGGTTGTGCCAGTCGTCGAGTCCAACAGTGGCAGGAATCTTCGTATATACAATCTTATTATGTCGCACGAAATCCGTAATCTTTACAGCACTTTCGGGATCCCCTCCTTGATGCGACGCAGTTCGAATGTCATCAATCGATCGTTGGAAATATTACGTTGGTGACTCGGAGCCCAGTACAAGTTCGTTCATTCGTCCTCGTCAACGTGACCTTGGGTTGATATATAACCTGAAAAATACTCCGTCTGAAACTAACCACATCTGCAGTGGACACTGGGACTACCGGCGAATCCTGGACCGTTATGCATGGTACGTGACGGGGAGTCCAAGTATCTAAGAGTATAGTAGGTAAGTAACCACTGAAACGTCCGATCACTGTGAATATCTATATTGTCATGAATGCCAAGTGACAACCGAGGTCGTCTCGACAATGTATATCACATCACCACCTGCACTCAAACGCGCATGCGTGCAAAGAAGCAGAGCTAGCCGTGAGGAAGTCGCGCTGGTCCTGCCGCTCGACTTCACACAGCTACGGTTTTTTTGGTGATTGACCGTGCAGCGCATCCCGAGATTGGTGGGCAAGAATTACTTGTTTACTCCGCTCATCGATTTCTCGCATCATACTGTCAAGATCAGGAGATGAGGAACGGGCCGGATTAGACGAAGCGAGAGGGATTTCCAGGTGATGCCACGAAGAGTCCAGAGGCGGCCAAGGCTCTACATCAACTACCGGTGTGCATTGAGTGGAGCTAGGTCAGTGGGGTGGCATCATGGGGTCCATACGGATGTTGCCGGGTTGGGTTTAGCCGAGCGTTACGGTCGGTCGTTGTCCCTTCTCTCTCTATAGAGCGCTTCGTGCGCGGGGGCCATTCCCTCTGATCCATCTCCTGCCTGGTCCACCGGCGGGAACGGAATTTGCAATTATTTGATCATATCGCTCACTACTTGAAGTCAAAGAAGTCACAAAGTTACTACTACGACATGCAAAATCCCACGAACTGGGTGAATGCTAGTAATCGCTCACACGATTGAATCCACCCTGCACTCTTCGGTTTTCACCTTTACTGAGGTCTAAGTACACCTATCCACGTCGACTCCACGATAGACCCAGATGGGAGTCCACCGTACTCTGGGGGGTCATGCGCACGGTCGCGTATCATCACCTTGGTTTCGACTGTGTACTACCCTCATTGCTGCGCTTTCGCTTTTTTTACATTTCCACACGATGCGCGCGTTCAGAGTATGATCGAAAGTAGGGATTGATGCCATCGTCAAACACTTTGCACTAATCGTGTCGGTTTGGACAGCTATCGGCGTCATTCGGATGGTGAAGCTTTTTGGATGGGAGTCGCAGATGGGAGATCACATATTCGAGAAACGAGAGGACGAGCTGGTTTGGTTACGAAAATTTATGATGATGCAGTTGACAAACACCAACCTGAAGTGAGTGTTATTTTTTTAAAGTATTCTACGGTATTTCGGACTGGCAGCTGATGTCGAATGGGCCAGCTTCTGTTTGCCGCCAGTCACCATGCTCATCACGTACGCGACCTATGTAAGTGGTTCGGCGACTGAGGTATGTCTATAATTGACGCGACAAACTGACATTCTAGACCATTGTAATGAGAAGGTCATTGAGCGGTAGGTTTCTTTTGGCTCGTCCACGGGCATGGGTTAATCTTTTCCCACAGCATCTACCGTCTTTGCTTCCATTTCCGGTGAGTACTGATACTCGCGTCATTGATAACGTTGGGTCGATCATCCACCCAGCTTTCGACCTATTCCGAAACCAGCTGCGGTCTATATTCTTCTATGTACCCAAGATTATCTCTGGTCTGTTTCTTTTCTCATTCTGTGGGGCATCTCAATGACGAAGATTGACCATACAGCTCGTATCTCCCTGGACCGTATCAATGACTTCTTGCTAGACAGCGAACTGCTTGATCGGTATGAGCCCAGTACCCGAGATGCCCTCCCTGCACCAGCCACTATGGCTGAGGAGCTGGATCTTATCGGGTTCAGAGATGCCACCTTTGCGTGGTCGCAAGATGGTGCTAGAGATGACGCGCCCGTGTCATCTGCGCGCCGCTTCACGCTCAAAGTCGAGGGAGAACTTTACTTCAAACGAGGATGTGTTAATTTGATCATTGGTCCGACGGGGTCCGGAAAGACATCGATATTGATGGCTCTATTGGGTACGTCCGCCTTCGTTCTGTAGTCGACTCTGTATTATTTCCCTTGTTCTGACAAACGTGTAACTCGACAGGCGAGATGCACTGGATGCCAATGAATACAAGCTCGTGGTTCAACCTGCCGAGGCATGGAGGCGTGGCATACGCTGCACAAGAGTCGTGTGTTCAGAACGATACCATCATCGTAGCGGCGCAAGCGCCTGTCCCCGACTCTCTGAAGTCTGCAAACGATGGATATAACCCGCCAAAATAATATTTATGAACAAAATAATAACACGCTACAGTTTCAAAAATATGTACATGATATTCCGGGTAGTACAGAGGGTCATAGTAGAGAGTACTCGGTAGTAGAATACGGAACATTGGTCGGAGGGCAATCCTCCTGGTTGAATACTCGAGTTCGTCGACAGGGGAGTTTAATGATGAACCTAGAAAACAGAAAATTAATCGTCAACGGCGTATCTCAACACCTCTGAGATCTACTCACATAGCTTTCCCTCAATCTCTGTGGTGAATAGGAGAGGAGAGGATTACAATATGATGGACGCCGGCACCACTTCTTATACCGACAGCATCCAAACAAGAGATCTAAAACAAGTCACCTGATCGAATATTTTATGTCTATATTTCTATTGTTTTATCTGTTTTATTCCTTCGTGAGAAAAATGTACATTCACTTTTACCGTGTACCTGACCGTTTGCTTCCGACAAAACCCTCCCCTTCCCACTTCGTGGGAGTTGGGGAAAGGTATGGGACGTGCCCGACATCCAGCGGTTGCGGAGCACTATCTAGAACAACGTCCTGTTCGGAGCCCCTTACGATGACGCTCGGTACAAGCAAGGTGAGTTACGACGCTCTGTTGCACCCCTCGTGACTGATTGGATTTCGTGGTAAAGTCCTGCACGAATGCGCGCTGGAGAGGGACTTGAAGTTATTCAAGGCTGGTGACGATACCAAAGTGGGCGAGAAGGGATTGACATTGAGGTGAGATATCTTGTAGTATCAAAGTGAGCATTTGATTGATCTCTCGTTGTACAGTGGTGGCCAAAAGGTAAGGCTGGGTTCTGCCGGAGGTCGTACTGTGGTCATTCCCTTCTACACAGGCTCGAGTCACACTTGCTCGCGCGATCTATAGTTCGGCAGAGATCATCTTACTCGACGACGTAAGCGCGTCCGCACCGCATTGCTTTGCCTCAATTGACACATTACGCTCAGGTGCTGGCAGCCCTGCATGTCCATACGGCGTCGTGGATCGTCGACAAATGTCTCGCTGGCGATCTCGTCCATGGCCGAACTCTCATTCTGGTGGTAAGTACATACCTTCTCCGAGTGCGTGTTTGTATGTATGGTGTTTACATCCGTACAGACGCACAACATCTCCGCCATTCGTCCCGTTGCACAATTCGTGGTTGCGCTCGGCTCGAATGGACGCGTCGTGGATCAAGGTTCTTTTGCGGAAGTCGTCGAGAAGGACGCGGAGCTTGCTGCGATGGTCTTCAGAGAGCAGGAGAGTACTCGATCGAGAGACACGAGCGATGTTCAGGCAGGGAAGAGGGACAAGCCGAGTGAGTCCGGAAAGGGATCTTTATGTCGAGAATTTGTCTGCTCGTTACTCCCTGGTGAGTCCGTCCTTTCTCCGTTTTTTTTTTGTCCCCTGAATGACTGTACATTCCAGGATGGACCGAAAGTCCTCGATGGTCTTACGTTCCACATCAAGTCTGGCGAGCGGGTCGGAGTCGTCGGTCGTACCGGCAGCGGAAAGGCAAGTATCAATCGATCTCATCATGATGTGGATTCATTTACGATCGCTCAATTTCAACAGAGCTCGTTGACACTCGCGCTCCTGCGATGCATCTTCACTGAAGGAAACGTCTACCTGGACAAAATGCGCACATCTGGGATCAATCTCGACGTGTTGCGTTCCCACATGACAATCATTCCGCAGATCGTAAGTCCCCCGTCTCCTTGTCGATATCGATATCGCTCGCGCTTACAGTGCATGACTTAGCCTGAGCTGCTGAGCGGTACCATCCGGCGCAACATCGACCCGTTTGAAGAGTACGACGACGCAACGCTCAACGTCGTCCTGCGTGCCGCCGGATTGTTTTCTCTGCAAGATGGCTTAGACGAAGGTCAACTGACGCTCGACAGTCTGATCTCGGGTGGCGGTGGAAATCTCTCGGTCGGACAGAGGCAGATCCTGGCACCCGCTCGAGCAATGGTTCGTCCAAGCAAACGGCTCATCCTGGATGAAGGTACGTTTCGTCTCTGCTCCTTGTGAATACGCCAAGATGACGATTGGCGATTGTGTTGGTGACGCACAGCGACTTCCGCGATCGGTGAGTTATTCTCGCTCAGGGATTCGTTTCCGCTTGCACTGACACGGTCTGGACGTAGATTACAAAACGGAAGCCATCATTCAGGCTTCGATCCGGAACGAACTGAGAGGGACGACGCAGCTTATCGTTGCGCATCGTTTGCAGACGATCATGGACGCTGATAAGATCGTGAGTCCCCTCTGTTCTATATCGTCACCAGCTTATCCACCGATGACTGTCCTAGATGGTCCTCGATGCAGGAAATATCGTGAGTGCGAATTTGCTAACACTTGCGACACCGAACCTGATTGTGCATGTATACTATGCTCCAGGTCGAGTTCGGGACACCCTGGGAGTTGCTCCAGAATGATGAGGGTATGCTTCGTTCCATGGTCGACGAGAACGGGGACAAGGAAACATTGCATTCAATGGCGTCGTCATCGTCTAGGACCGGTGTAACATAGTATCCGCGTATGGGCTGGTTGTCGTCCGCTTCATTTCACCGAGACGTGGGCTGGGTGCCCATCTAACGACGACCGTGCGGTTTCTTTGTTATCAACTCGTTCTCCGTTCTTTTTCTTGACTCGTTCGAACAAAGGCCTCCGGTACCCAAACACTTGCAGGAGACCTGGACAAGATTCCGAACCATGCTTACCATACACTCGCATTTTCTAACGAGGATGAGATGTTCCACTCGATGCTGGATGACTGGCTGATTGGTAGAGGGCCGGTTGATGAGCTATTATTGGCTGTGCGAGCGTTTTACTTCCCTCAACTACTAAATGCTGACGGGCGCGAAGTTGCGGCCCCAATACCTTGAGGTCCACCTTCGGCGAGAGCCTGTCACACTTGCGAAATATCAACTTCTGTGGACAGTTTTACGTCAAAGATGACCAACCAACTATGTGCTGCTGAAGTTCTTGTTGTCTTGGCGAAATCTACTGCGTATGTGCATCAAGACCTTCTATGGGATCCTACTGATCCAAATTATTTTTAGCATCGACTTGGACTTGAGCACGAGGAGCAAGTATTTCACCCTTGCGGTTGGAAACGCGAAGCCTCATCCAATAACCGCCAATGGCAGGAATGAGACTGCCATCGCATTCCTCGCTGACCTTGAAGAAAAGCTTGACGTGGCTCAGGTGCAACTTGAGGTGTACAATGCACTACTCCCGCACGCAAGCAACCCTAGTGAGGAAGGTCATAGAATCCGCCGATCAAACAAGAGTTCGTTCAGAGGTGCGCCCCCTCAATTTGCCGTCCGCTCCCGTCCGACCGCAGCCCATTAAACTCTATCAATTGTACACGGAACCTTTTGATCTATCTGTCATGAAACTCCTCATTCTCCACGTTTCGGAACACCGGGATGAACCTTGTTCGACCCAGAGGACCGGATATTCGAAGACGGTAAGGAGAACCCTTTTCGACAAATTTGCTGATTTAACGCCCCCCTCAGCTCTGGAAAAGAATGCAGATGCGCAAACGCACGCAGACCACGTCATAGCCAGCGTTATCCCACTAGGAAAGCGATTCTATCCCTCTGAAAGTGCATTCCCGCTCCGTGAGTCTGAGTTCCTGCAATTATTCCACAATGGACACAATGGACATTTGTTATTTAGGTTATATAGCGACGTTGCTCGTTTCTTTCTCGTTGCGAAACAAGGCACACCTTCCGAAAGGTTGGACACCTTGAGTTTTGATCCGATGTGGTATGCCACATGTAGAGATATGGGACGTTTTGCATGACATGTACGGGTCACATGTGAGTGTCTAGGCAACGTTTACGCATGGTAGGTCGCTGAAGAAACTGTACGATGCCAGGTTACACCCTTCAAGATCAAGGACTCTGGGGAGCTGTTCGCACCGAGCGCAACCAAGTTTGCGACGGAGAAGCTTGCCACGATCCAACCGGGACTATGTTTGGAATCTTCGCTGTCGCCCTCCCTGTTATATACGGCGAAAGGTCACCAAGCCATCGGTCGGCTGTTGGGTCACGTCCTCACAAGTTCAGATAATGTCACTATTCTCGCCTGGACTGGAACTTTGGGAGGTCATCACAGTCATCTCCCCTCCAGTCTCATTGTTTACGACCAAGTTCTGCCTCCGCACGTTCCCCAGGCTATCTAGACTGCTGAGCCGGATCGGATGGTCACGGACTTGCAGTCGTCATTTCCCGGCGATCGCTCTCCAATCGTTGCGTTTTATGAACAACTCCTCGATCTCCCATCAACCATTCCTTGTTTCTGATCGCCTTCGACTCCCTGGACTCGTCTTCCGCCTCACTGATTTGGACCGTCTGCGGAATCCAAGTCCGACGAGCGTTCACAACTATTGTGCCACGGCGTCGATTCTCGTCGAGGTACGGATCGAGAGCAAAGACAACCCGCTCGGGATGCAACGTCTCGTTCTCGTTCATCTGTGGATCAATCCACTGCTCGATGAGGACTTCACTGGCGACGATCCTCTGTATGATCTAGACGCGCGCGCGCGTTGAGGCTCGGCTTCGGCAGCCTTTCGGGGCACTGTTGCTAGCCTCGCAGAAGCGCGGGCAGTATACAAACGCGTGGCGACGGACAGTTTCATCCACGTCCAGGTTTGGGCGGAGACGTCGTTGAGCGAGTTGATGGCGAGCATTGGTATGGTCGACGTTCATTAGTCGTGTATTGTTGGTTGTGGATTTGAACATGACGCCTTTCGTTAAATTTACATCTCTGTTGGCCTGTGGTCACGGAAGTGGTTGTTTTACTCTGTTCATGTTTGCCGCTTCGTCTCCTCGACCTGCTCGTTTCGTTCTCTCATCTGGCTGACATCGAAAGTCTTATGCGACGAAAGTGTTTCGCTCTGGGCTGTCACCGGATCTTTGCTTGCACTGACATGCCAGGCATGAGGGTAAGCTCCTCGGTCAAAACGGTATATGAGCCAGCCTTCACGACGACGCCGTTAGCATCTGCTAGTAGTATAATATCGCCTCAACGATCTGACCTGTAAATTTTCAATTGCCCCCTTCCGACCTTCCGGTCCATGACCTCCATTGCCATCTCGGCAGACGACGATATTTCCTGCGTATATAAAGATAAGAACAACGATACCAACGTGTGTTCTTCCAGCGGCGCGAAGTGTTCGAAACGTTTGGCTCTTTATGGTCCCGAAGGGCGGGCCGCTGTGCAACATCAGCGTGCATCCTGGGCAGCTGCAAAAGGTTCATTACACCACAGCGTGTCCCTTGAAGATTTACACACGTTCACCTAGAGTTCATTCACGTCTATTCACCGTTCACCGAAGTTGTTGGTGACACCAGCCTCCTGGTCGCCTCTTGTGGCTTCCATCTCATGCCAACTTGAAGGTCGCGCGAACCTCGAGCGCATATAAGTAACAACCCAGTTGCCAACGTCCTTCAAGCGAATAAGCTCCGGAAAGTCTCCAAGTTGGTCGCGCGACTCAAATCAATAAATCACAACATTTTCTTCTTCAAATGAGCGACCCATCGTCATCGTCCTTTTCGACAAACAGCGCGGCAGCGCACGCCCTCAAACTCGACGGGCTCAGACTCTAGTAGACGTCGGTGCCGTCTGCCATCCTAAGCCGCAGCGAAGATCATGCTGCGAGGTGAGGCATCTACGTTATTCAATGATGGGTGGCATGCGTGTATGCGTGTGCAATGTGTATATGCGTATGCGGACGCTTGTCGGTTCGTCGCTCTGTTCCGACGCTTCGAATGCTGACAATCGCCTGTAGTTCCGTTTCACGTTGGGCAAGCAGTCGTTCGGTGGGTTGTACCCGCGTGCGTTGGGACGGTGCGGGCGGTGCGTGACCAGTCTTCCCGAAGGCTGGACGAGACTCGCACATCCGGACTCGGGGGCATACTACGTCAACAAGGAAAAGGTACGTGGTGAGCTGCTGCAGGCGTTTCATTGATGTTCACACCCTAATTTACATCTTCCTCCTCTCTGTATGCGCGTGCATGCTCTTGTGATGACATTGCTAGGGCTTTTCCACGTCGTCGGATATGCTCGACGCGTGTCGCACGTTGAGCGGCGCGTCTTTTGGCTCGAGGATATCGGGCACGGGGAGGTGGAGGTCCCGTGTACGTCGAGCAAGTGCCTCAATGGTTCGAGAGCACATTGTGCGTTTGTCGGCATTCTTGTCATTGGGCTGTCCCTTTTTTCTTCGTCGTCACTGATGCTTTATCCCAGGTATTGAGGCGCAACACTGGGGAGCTTGCATACAGGGCCAAACGATCGAATGGGATGACGGACCAACGTGGTGTCTGTAGGAAACACTGCGAACTGTTTCCGAATAGCTTGGCGGTGACCAATGACATGACATCAGCGAGCTGAAGAATGTATTACTACTACCGGCTTCAGCAGGTCAGACAAGCGTCACCACCTCTGCTTCTGTTTCTCTCATGCGGGACGTTCGTAATAGACCGTCTTTTGGTAAAGTTCTCGCCGCCGCCATACGACAAGGATGATCCGGTGTATATGCTAAACTTGATCAAAGAGATCGAAGGTGAGGAGATCCGGAACCGTTTGGTCGCCTCGGATGCGGGTTCATCGATCGCATGTAGCCGACGTTGGGGAAGGGAGTAGTCCATACCGCATGGATTATCGGTACGCGATAATTTTTTCGCCACGGTCGTAGCCTGCTGACTTGACTTACATTGCAGCAAAATTTATGGCTCTCTATAGCAAGGCCTTTGCACCATCGACGTTCTTATTTCTAAATCTTTGGGCACAAGAAGAAGAAAAAAGGCGACGGCGTGTTTCGAAGCTCGTTTCGCCAAAGCGACGATTTCTTCGACATTGACAACTCGGGCCCAAACATTGGCTCTTACAAGCACCACCTGCTCCTCGCCATCCTCGCGGTGCCGTTTCTCAGACTTGCTGGTATCGTATTTTCGTGCTCGTCTTCTTTCGTTTGTCCGACTGCTAACCCGTATTTTTACATATTTTTTATAATTTATAGGCCACAGTGCTCCTGAGCACAAACGTGGGGTTCGGGCTAAATTTGCACAACCACAGCAACAAACGTGACGGACGGACGGAGAGGGTATCGCACACGTTCGACTACGTTATCATTCTTGACCAGTCTGGCGTTGCGCGTAATCTTCCAGTTTCCGACGAGAAGCCCCGTACCACTCTTCTACTCCGCTCTCCGAAATGACCGATAATGATGGCAACGTTGGTAAACGACGCCGACACGGATGGATAAAATGCAGCTGCTTTGCATGCTGAGATGCATGGCCGGCCGCGGCCCAAGTTATCCACGAATAAATGCTCTGTTTCAAACTTTGAAAGCGGCAATCTGATCTCAGATCTCAAGATCTCCTGTTCGATATGTGCTATGTTGATCTCGATTTTCGAATCTCGATTATCGATCAAGCTACCCCGAATCTCCCACGCCCTCTCCCCACGCGTGCGCTCACACCCTCCCTCGTCACTCGCCCTTTTTCGCCGTCGTCTTCTTCGACCCTTTCCCTACAAAGTGGCCTTTCGAGTTCAGCTCGTGCCCGCCATGGTCACCTCTCCCAACCCACAGACAAAACCATCCCTACACAGTCAGTCACCCTCATCGCAGGGCTCGACTACCCCGCTAAGTGGCCAAATCTAATCGACGTTCTCCCCACCCCCCTTTTCCAGCCGCTCCCTCTCCCCCGCCGAATACAACGTCAACCTCAGTGCCCTCGAAACAACACACTCCATATTCGAACAGACGGATTCGTACACCAAGATCAACATCTTCCTCAATTGCTTCATCCCACCCTCTCACGACCTCTCTCGACAGTCTTCCACCCACTCCACCCAACCTAAACGTCGTTGTACAGGCGCAGGTTTTGCTTGCTGGAATCTTTTGCGATTTCACGTACCAAGACGCGCACAACGAGGCTTTATCGTCAACAACAGGCTGGTTTCAGCACTTCTTGATTTGGAATCCACCAGAGCACTGCAGGGACGTGCGTACTGCATTCTTCCACTTCATCTACCAATTTGACGCGTCTTTTAGCCCGAGGACGCCACCCCGTCTGCGTCAAGACCGTCATTTTCGAAATTACAGAGGTGCATGACCCCCGCACGGCCTGATCTGCGCATCACCATCCCGTCTATCAGCTCCATATCAAACTATATCAACTCGCCAAGTCACCCGCAATCGAATACTTTGTTCAAACAGTCTGGTAACTCGTCAAATCCAACAACTTCCACAACGTCGGCGACGACAGCGTACGTCCCATAGCTATCCGATTGCGTCGTCCCCCTCTGATACGTTCGTACACAGCTCGTCTCGTTTCGACTGCGATCCGTTCGGGGCATTTCAAGTCGCTCTTTTCCTCGCGCGACGTTACCTTCTCCCATCCGATCGAACAGTTTGAAGACGAACCTCTCGAATCCATCCACCTCGACCTCGCTGTCCCGTACGACGGTGGCGTGTGGTGGAGGCGAGCACGCGACGACAGGCGGCGGCACGAGTCACGATTTACCACCTGCCATCGGCGCATGCCCTCGGAAGGTATATCCCCGACTCCCATGAAGTGGAGGAGCCCTGCAAAATGGCTTACTGCCTGAGGCATGAAAATCTAAGAAATGACCATGTGATTGTGTTGTCTCTGCAACGTTACAAAATCCAGTGGCCAGCAAAGTTCAAACTCAAGTGGTTTTCGTTTGCGTTAGGATTCAGTATGCATCTCGCATATACTGTTTTCCTCTTCTGATTCATGGATCGGCCTTGCAACTGCTAGCGTCGGGAGTACGCCGCTCTGGATCTCGATTGTTTCTATGTTCGTTATCCCCGGGCCCGTCGGCGCCCCAGATTTTGTCCCTGCCACCAGCGTCTGACTTCGTTTTGACCTACTCGCCGACTCTTTTTTTCGACCAGGCACCCTAAGGAATAATCAAGCCATGACACGAGAACGTAACCCTTTGAAAAGCTTGCACACCTTGTTGGAATAGTTGCGGCACAGTTGTAAAAGGCTGTTGTCTATTCTACATCAACTTATCTGCGTAGTATGATAATAACATTGCGTACATATTTTTCTACCGAGATTCTCATTGTATATGTAGCATGTGCTCATTGAATTGAACTTGTGGCGTGCAGTCGTTGATTATCATATATGTTCATTTGTCTTCGCTGGAGCGAAGTGCGCCGCTACGATTACATATCATTACTAGTCTCTCCTGGAATCCACATCTGGTCCATAGTAGGACGGGACTCCGTCGCGCGTATCACCTCGTCGTGTGCGTTGAAGTCGTTCGCCTTTTCATTTTGAGTCTTTGACTGCTCTTCCTACTAGCTATGACTCGGACCCACTTGCCGTCTCCGTGTGACATGACGAAATCGAACACGGTTTCCAGCATCCATTGTCGCATTCTAGTAACATCCATGGCTCGCCATCGTCGGATCTCCTTCCACGCCACTGCTTACAATGTCCTTCCTGTCAGCAAGAAACGCAATCGAATACACCACACCCGAATGATCGATTTTGATCAGCTTTGCGTCCCTTTGGTCAACCGTGACGCGTGAACGACGAAGCCGAAATCAAGCCTGAGAGCAACATTTTCTACGCGTATCTCGGCATGGTAGAACTATGGATGGGCCTACGTTACGGTCTGTGGTACGTTTGTTTGCTTCAATCCACTTCATTCAACGTCGAACATTGAACATTGTCAGTAGCGACGACCTGCTACCTCCTCTCCCACTGTGCGTCCCAAATTGACTCTTGCAACCTTGAAACACTCCAGAACCTTCCCTGCGACCGTCTCTCGTAGGAAAAAAACAAGACGGGGCGCCGCTCATCGCCTCCAGCACCTTCCCCCCACCACCCGACGCGTCCGAGCACAGTCTCATGTCTTGCTCAACGCACTTCCGGTTCAGGCGCGCATAGCTCGCGCCAAGCTGTTGCTCGAATGCGTGCTCGCCGCCGACGATGGCCAGGTCGAGGGCTGATACCTCATGAGCTGGGCCTGATGGCTGCTCGTGACGCGGACGCGGACGAGGTATGGGTACATTTCCGATACCGATGCTGGTGGACTGGGCAGAAGTAAACGAGGATCTATTGACGCGCTGGTTTTGACCTTTCCTTCACCCTTCGCGGCGACTGCCAGGTACTGCTTCAACTCTAATTTTATTCAACGATATGCTCACACTTTCCGTAGATGACGCACAGAACGCAGTGGGTGGTTTCGAATACACGAAATTTGGCCGCAAATTAGGATCCTAATCGTTGGGCGGGCGAATACTCAGGTGAGACCACTACCGAGGCAACCCAATTGGTTCCCCTATAAGCCAGTCGCAGTGCCATCCAACATGGACTTCTCCACTAGCCCTCCGAGTCCCTCCCACACTGACTCCTTCTCCAACGGATTCGATTCACCTATTTAGTAATGTCAATCGGCAAAGTTATATATTCTGCGATCTGGAATCTTAGATAATTCCAGATCGGGTACCCGAGATCTTCAGCTCCGTACGTAATTCTGCCACAATTTCTCACACAACTCTGCCACAGTCTGCCACACTCGTGTATTGTTTCCAAAACAGTTTAGTTATTTTTTTCCATTTGATTTCACTACGTTCTCGGCATTTTCCGCGCGGTTCAGGCACCCGTATTTATACTCTGAACGTCATGGCCAGTTCGATCAAACTCCGGTTGCTTACGACCACCTTGCCGATGCCTTGCACCATGCCTCCCGCCGGGTACCCTTCGACAACCTTCAAGCTACGCCCAGGGGAGCTACTAGTACCTGCCCGTATCCCGACGCCACCAACATCTCCTCCCCAAGCAACATCACATCGTTCTTCATCTGTGGATGAAGGGCTGCCCGCAGAATATCGCGCCTACCAGGAATCCTTACGGAGGATCCCCTATATTATGGTTTGTTATTCCTTCCCGACAGTGAAATGCGTTCTTACTTTTACCTTACTAGGCTTTATCTCCTATCCCGAATCAGTGTCAATTAAATACTCTAATGCAGGGGTACAAGCAAGCTCTGGGGGAGAAGTTAATACTGGCAAAACTCCTCCTCCGTATTCAGCAAAGCTGTGAAGAGCACGAAACATGTCTACGTTGCTATCTCAGCCCGGAGGACGTTGAACGGTTGGCATCTGAGAATAATCCATTGCGAAGTTCGGATGTTGCAACTCTGGGTACGAAGTACCTCCATGCGGTGTGTAACCAAAGTTTGCGATCGTTTATTGCCGGCGATGATATTGTGAGTCAATATTACACCAACGAGGTCATTATAATATGCCTTGCTCACGATCAGGCTAGCGAAAGTTGTGAACCCGTTACATGAATTATCATAGCCCGCTACATGTTATGTTGTGCTATTATCTTTCTTTGGACAGGAGTATATCGTTATGAAGTAGCCAAAAACATGTACTTGTTTTCCCTTTATTTCATTCTTGATCATCGGTGATGTTCTGTCACCGATTCAGTGATTCGGTGTGATTCAAGGCGTACGGTATTAATACAGCGAAGTGATGAGAAGCCCAAACTGTTCTACAATCTACTTCATATAGCGCATACTCATTTCTGGCTTAGAAACTATACCATCAATGCAATGGCATGTGGGTATGTTGTTAATTTGTCCGCCGTTTCGCCCGGGGGACCTTTTTTGTAGTACTCCGTCGAGTAGCACAGCTATCTACTTACAATAATCTTGATGTCCTGGGTCTCCCGTTAACGATAATCCACTGTTATCTGATAAATGAGTTCAAGCACTGCCAATGGGCGCCATCCCATACAACAACTTCGGCAGTCACGCTGCTTCAAGCAGACGACACTATTTGAGCACGGTGTAGCTTGTGGTAGTGCTAACGCTAGCGTAGTCGATGATTGTGGCGGTGTGTGACATTACGGGACACGCACTGTCACGCATTGTCGTCTTGCATATCCATCCAGTGGATGGTAATGCATCGGGATTTGCCGGGTCCCGACTCTATGCATTATGAGCATTTCAACTGTATCTACTTTGAAGTTTCTACCGCTTGAACGAGCACAAACTCCCGAAGCACGGATGAGTGGCTAATCAACTTGAAGTAGTTCTACTTATACAATCCACTAACTTGAAGGTGGCGGCAGAGGCTGCGACCGGTCCGAAAATTACACCCACTGGCACCCCAGGCTGTGGTGTTCGGGGGTCACCGGTCATGTTCTTTTTCGATATTCAATGAACTCGTCGTAAACAGCGGTTCTCTCAGCTCTACCGAAAAGTTCGGCCATTTTATCTCTCGTGCTGGGCTGCCGCAGTGTGCAGTGTTTTTGAGCTGTGACTCAGATCTACTACGTGAGTATCGCGACTTCGAGACTGAGACTTGCAACCCGTCTCTAAGTCTTTGTATTTTCAACGCAGTACTAGCATGAACCCGATATTTAGTCAAACGTGTGTCTGCGGTCGCACCTTTACTGACCTCGGGGGCTTCACCAGGCACGAAAAGGGCTGTCGCAAGGGCAAGAAAAGGCTATCCGATGCCCTCAACAAGGCGAAGGAGGCACACCAAGCCAAGAGAACCCGATTATCCTTGTCAAGATCATGTCCAGCCGCCAACTCGAATAAGGAAGCAACTAGTAGTGTTGACAAGGGCAAGGCAAGGCAAGGCCAGGACGACGCTGAAGACAATGAGCAAGCTACCCAACAGGCATGGTATCACATATATTTCCATTACTTTCCCTCACACTGTCCCATTCAGGGTGTCTCCTCGTCAAGTCTACACCAGGATCAAGAATCACCCATCAACACTAGCACAGAGCACGATACTTCTGTTGTCCCGGAAGTGCGTGTTCGTCATTTTAAAAACAACCTCCTTAGCGACGTCAAATATTTTAGAATGATACATCGCTCGCGCAACGTCGCCCTCGCAGGGCTCGTCGGTTACCGTTACGTTTTCGGGACACGTTACCCGAGCCGCCTCCACCTCTTCCCCCACCAAAACTAGTCACTTTGACCTCACGAACAGAGCCAGATGCTCGTAACTCCAGCCCTCAGAGTCACCTAGGAACAGCCACAATTCCATCGAACCCACCCACTTCATCATCGTCCACATCCCAGCGGCCGCTAGTCAAAATGTTCAGGACGCTTATGAATAAATTTGGCTTGCTCCGGGCCTACACCACGCAGACTCTTCCGTCGCATGACCCAGATGACCCATACTCAATCGAGCACGCGCTGAGACCATCTGATCACGGCACTGAAAGTCTTGAAACAAGCAACCCATTCCATCCATATCCTAATGAGAATGCGATGCGGTTAGGTGACTGGTACTGGAATCAAGGAGCACAGAAATCCCGGGAGGACTTCAAGCAACTGCTTAGTATCGTCGGGAACACTACATTTAGCGCAGCTGACGTGTCTAGAGTTCCGTGGGATTCTATCAACAAGGAGCTTGGCGGTCACGATCCTGATGGGAACCCCGACTCGGACATTCCTGAGTGGTTGAGTAGTGACCATGGGTGGAAGTCTTCTCCGGTGACCATCTCGGTCCCGTTCCACAGCCGCTCCTCCAACCCTGGGCCCAAATCATATACTGTGCAAGATTTTAACTACCGTTCTCTGATCTCCATCTTGGAAGAGAGAATTAAGGATCCCGTGCAGGCTGCACATTTCCACTATGAGCCATAGTACGAGCTCCTTTGGCATCCACCTCACCGGGACCGGGATGTCAAGGTGCATGGAGAACTATTTACTTCTAGCGCGTTCCTTGACATCCACAGAGAGCTTCAGGAATCGCCTCCAGAACCAGGCTGTGAATTACCTAGGGTTGTTGCTGCATATATGTTTTGGTCGGACGCGACCCAGCTCTCCACGTTCGGCAACCAAAAACTTTGGCCCCTCTACGTGTATTTCGGCAACGAATCAAAATACCGTCGATGTCAACCGTCGAATAACTCTTGTTCTCATGCAGCCTATTTTCAGACTGTAAGTAATCACGATCTCCGGGGATATCTACATGTCTCACTATGCATCATTGCAGCTCCCCGACGACTTTAAAGATTTTGTGATGAATAATTCGGGAGGTAAAACGTTAAGCGGTGCTCTCATGACCCATTGTCATCGGGAATTTTTCCACGAGCAGTGGCGAATACTTCTGGACGAGGATTTCATCCATGCATATCAACATGGTGTTGTCATCATTTGTTGTGACGGTATAAAACGTCGATTCTATCCTCGCATCCTCACTTATTCTGCTGACTACCCAGAAAAGTACGTCTTCAGAGCAGGTAGTCCTGAATCCCGCTAACCTCCATTCCTTGATAGGGTTCTCATAGCGTGTATACGTAACCTAGGTACCTGCCCTTGCCCTCGGTGCACAATCAGGTTGGACGAGGTTCATGACCTTGGTAGTGAAAAAGACTTGCGGGATCGGCAGCTACTTTGCCGATATGATGATGATGATCGTGGCGAGAAAGTACGCGCTGCACGAAACCTTATATATGGGAGTAATTATGCAATCACAACTCCCCAAGTTGAAGCCCTCCTCAAACCGGAATCGCTCGTTCCAACATCGGTGAGTAGTCACCTTGACGATTTATTTTGGTTTCATTGAAAACAGTGTTGTACAGAATGCATTTTCTGATAAGTTGCGTCTTTTCGGTTTCAGTCTATTCGCTATGTTAGTGGTGGACCTCCTCCACGAGTTTGAGTTAGGGGTTTGGAAAGCTGTTTTTACACAGCTTCTCCGCATGCTGGAATGTTTGGAAGAGAGCAAACTACACGAACTTGATCGCAGGTCAGTCTTCTGTCCGTACGCAATGTACCCATTTGACTCCTTGCAGATATCGCCAAATCCCGACATTCGGACGGGATACCATTCGCCGCTTTTCTCGGAATGCGTCAGAGATGAAGCGTATCGCGGCCCGCGACTTCGAGGACCTCTTACAGGTTGGTCATTTGATTTGCTACTTCTGAGAGACTCATTTCATAGTCATTCGAGTGCGCCCTTCCCGTCTTCGAAGACCTATTTCCGGAGCCACACAATTCATCTATATCTCGCCTACTCTCTGTTCTTTGCTGTTGGCATGGATTTTCAAAAATCCGGATGCACACAGATGAAACATTGCAGATCATGGAGGACACCACTGTCGCTCTTGGGAGAGAACTCCGGGCATTTAGTGTCGACACCTGCCCCGCTTTCCAGACTCGCGAACTTAGGCGCGAAGCGGAGGGCCGACGGCGCCGGCAGAAGCAGTCCACAACATCCTCCAAGACAGTTCAAGTTGTATCGCGTCAGGCAAAAACGTTCAACCTACAAACGTACAAGCTGCATGCCCTCGGGGATTATGTGTCTTCAATTAGGAGATTTGGGACCACCGACTCCTATTCGACACAACCTGTACGAGATTCTACTTCGGTTGACATTTTCTTACTGTTTTTTCACAGGGAGAACGAGAGCATCGTGTCGGGAAAGGGAGGTTCCTTCGTACCAGTCGCAAGGACTTCCTTCGTCAACTCACTCAAATCGAAAGGCGGCAGTCACGCATACGCCGTATTCGCGAGAAGGTGGATGCTACACACCAAACTTTACTGGAACCTATTCCAAGCGACCCAATGGAACACTATCAAATTGGAAGATCACAAAATCTGCCTATCAACATCCCAATTCTTTCTCGAAATAATTCTGACGACCCAACTATCAGGGTGAGTTGCGTGTGCGTTTTCTGTGACTCGGAGATGTGTTAATGTAGATATAGGACTTTGCACTGAAACTCAAGCTCCACCTATTGCCGCGCATTAGGGCGGTTCATGCCTCCGACTCTGATCCAGACATTACAGACTCATCACAGAGAGCCGGGCTCACCGATGGCTTTGGTACGCCGGACGGTCAACCAGACCAGGTGATATTTAAGAACGATCGTATCTACCGGCACCACATACTTCGAATCAATTACACGACCTACGACGTCCGTCGCGCGGATGATATCCTCAATCCGAACACTGATCATCGTGATGTCATGTTGCTACACTCCCCAGAGGATGCTAACGATCATCAACGGTTTTGCTATGCCAGGGTCATTGGAATTTATCATGCTAATATTCAGTATATTGGGCCAGGGATGAAGGACCACGCACCACGGCGCATGGACTTCTTGCACGTTCGCTGGTTTGAACGGGTCCCACAACGAGACCTACATGATCTCGAGGCTGTGAGGTTTGTCTGCATGGATGATCCCGCAGCGTTCGATTTTGTAGACCCGGCGGACGTATTGAGAAGTTCTCATGTCCTACCGGCGTTCAGATTCGGAAGATGCCATCAAGGACAGATTGTGACATCACCTATTGGCCGCAATTCAGAAGACTGGAAGTTTTATTATATCAATAGGTACAGCAGATTTCTTCACATCCTCTATCCTCCCGTTGACTTAAAGAACATGTTTTAGATTTGTCGATAGGGACATGCTGCTCAGATATTATTGGGGCCTCGGTGTCGGGCATACTTACTCGCATGTTCCCGGGCCAGACCCTCCAAGTCAGAGCCAGTCATCATTCACCACGAGAGAGAATTCACCTCTCGCGCAATCCTCCTCGTCCTCTGCAATTCCAGTCTCATCCCTGCCCCAGAATTACACAGGAAACGATGATACAGCTATGGACGAAGTCGAAGATTCTGGTGACCCTCATACCCGGGATGACTCCGAGTCTGGCTCGACGGTGGAGTGGGAAGATGAAGAGGCGGGCCGTGACTCGGAGGAAGAGGATTCCGAGCCAGAGTCAGACGATGATCATGTTCAAACTATGTATGCGTTGTATGATGCTGGAGTTGACTCGGGATCAGACTGAGACAAATGTATTTTGGTGTATGTACTTTTCGTTGCATTAACTTCAAGTTTGGTCCACTAAATTTGACTCGTCTTATAGTATTCTTTTCCGCTTGAAAGTAGCTAGTACGTGCTCCCAATGGCCTTAAATCCGATTTCGGGCCTCAGGATCGCTAATAGCATGGACCTCGGGACTCAAATTTTCACGGATGTCCGGATTTCCATACCTCGTATCCTCGCTATCGTTTGTCTCTCGCATGAAGTTCCGAGGCGCTTATCGCCCTATGCATGTTCCCCCGTCAGATCAGCCGTGTAGTACGCGGATTCATTCGAAGACATGGTCGCCGCTGACGATAGCCATGTCGAGGGCTGGTACGGCCCATGACTGCTCGCGACGCGGATGAGGGACGGGGGGGCATTGTCGCTACCGATGCTGCTGGAATGAACGAAAACATGCACCCATTGGCGTTGTAGAACATAGTGAGGAACACCCCTCGATGTACTACATTCTTTGCTCGAGAGAGTGAGAAATAAATCCTTATCCGTGATTTGTGATTTGTGAAGTTACCGCGCCACACGCTGTCCGCTGTCCGCTTTCAAGTTTGGAATGAAATGTTGACGCCTCATCCTCCCTCTTCGAGAACGACATGTTGACAGCTTTCCTTTTCCCATTCCCGCTGCTCTCATATCCGACGTCGCAGCTCCCTCATTTACCTCATCTACGTGAACATGCACGTTCTGATACAACTTCCCGCCCACACGATCCAAGTCGTCAATTCATCGATGCTACTGCCTACTGCTGAACCACTGATCAACAAATGGCCCCTCCATCTGTTGAGACAGCTCCCACCGCTCATCTACGCCCACTCAATACCAATCTCGACAGGCACCACTTGTGCTGCTGCCGCATTGCCGCCGTCATAGTGCGTCTTGTGGGTATGTGTTGGTAAATTGTATCGCTGAAAACTCCCATGCGGCGTCAGTAAATCTGTGCCCGCACCTGAAGTGACTAGTACTAGACTACTCAGAGCCTAGGGGAGAAAACAAAGACTCGGAAGAATGTGTTAGTACCTAGTTTTGGAATCAGACCGATTCTCCGCCGCGTCTCTGTCGACCCACTTCCAGGGGGGGGGGGGGGGGGGGGGGGGGGGGGGGGGGGGGCC